>CAJPEV010004525.1:0-21468 GCA_905338385.1 Darwinula stevensoni | reverse complement strand
AACATGGTTGGTTTAGTTTTTTTGTGATCTTTGCACTGGTCAAATCAGAAATTAAATTGGTCTTCATCAGAGAATGCTACACTTGATTAAAGGTGTCCAAGGACTTTTGAGTCACCCTGTATATTTGGTAAACATGCCTATGAAACGGTGATGGGAGGATGGAGGACTGGATCCCTCAGTCATAGAAGTTAGTGTGGAACTGAGAGCTCTGGCTGCTGACAAGGTCCAAAGTTTGAGTCGTACGCAAATGCGCATTGCAGTCCAGAACCTGAAGGGCTCACAGGTACTCATGTCTTCCCCTCCGTGACTAAATTTCAAATCCAAAACTTGCAATAAAAATGCCAATATTTTCGCAAATTCGTCACAAAACGAACTAAGCCTATATCTGGCTCATATCAATCCACTTGCCAATTTTCTCACCGATCAGGTCGATATTTATTTAGTTATCGTCGGACAACCAAATGTGGCACACTGACACACCATAGGTACGGACAGGACGAGACCATAATTGGTCTCTTTCCTTTTATGACAGAGGCCCATTAATAATGAAATCGGATGAGATTAATCCCGGCGAGTGGAAGCAGCAGTGAAGAGGGATGCATACTCACCGAGGGAGCTGGCTGAATCACTCTTGCAAATTCTATTTTGAATTGAAGCTATCTTGCATCCAATTATTTCGAGTGAAGCGAACCAACGTAACAATGCGAAATTTTCAGGTGTTATTCCCGTAACCAAAGAGGTGACAGCAAACATGGAAAAGGGGATGCATATACAAATTCTGTTGAGAAATGAAATTACAAGGATTATTCGGAGATAAAAAAATACCTGATTGAAATATGACATCAATATGAAAATTCTCCTTGGGATCTTTGTGATCCTCTGCATTGTCGCAATTAGAGAAAACGTCCAGTTGTGAAATGCTGTGCAAAGGATGGAAAATTTTTTCTCGAAATCTTTCTCAAAAGCAGCTTTCGCAACCTCGGCAAATCCGCATTTTCTGCACGCACTTTACCAGTCGGAAGTTGAAAGTCACAATAACACAAATATATATTCCCAAATGAATATATTTTACAGTGCAGAACAAATGAAAAATATGTATACATTTAGGAGACATCTTGAATTCCACGTTTCCGCCTTTGATCTCCGCACGATCCCGTCTTTGAACCTAAAAGCCAGCAATAGAAGAAAATCCAATGACTCACTGGATACAATCTATTTAGGTTCCTTAACACGTTGACGACCAGCCTATTTTTGCTTGTCCGCCGCTTGGGACCACGCGCATTTTTTTTGTCAAAAAAATGCGTCCTGCCATCAGGACGCATGGTCTCAGAAAACATTTTTTTTGCCGAGTTTTTTTTTAAATGTTGAATTTTTTGGAATTTTTTATCAGTAATTACGAAATCATAATCTTATGGAACGTTCTCAACAGTTCCAAAGGGTATTCATTGAAAAATAATCTGCATCCTGGCATCAGGACGCATTGTCCCCAACGTGTTAAGCTACATGCTTTGTTTGCCGCACGAGGAAATTTCTATGGTTTCTTATTGCGCAATTATTCCGTTTTCATGGATGAATCGAAGTGATGTTTTTTATGGATAAACAAAAAAGGTTTGAAGACCAAGACAATTTGAGACATGAAGGTTGTGCTATTTCATACAGAAACTCTTGGGGGAGGAGGATACCACGAATCCCTATCCACTGATACAATCCGCAGCAGATTTTCTGAAGAGACCCATTGTCCTCATCGGGGAGAATACTTCTCGTGAGTCAGCACCATCATTCTTTATTATACTCCAACAAGACATCACTCCTTCATTGAATGAGAGGAAATAGCAAATTTTCACATTAGGTATACTAGTGGAATATAAACTTGCTGCAAACTAGAGGAAACGAAGTGCTCAGTTGTCGGGTAAGGAGTCACCGTGATCGCCTTCACAGACTGCCACCAAAGTAGCACACGAACGTGTTCAATGAACGTTTCGTTTAAGGTATTGCCCCAGTTACAAGAAAATCCCTCAGAACGTTTCATCAGCTGCTTTAATGTCGGAAATTTAGAGCTGTCAAAAATAATTTAAAGTATGCGTTCCCTGATTGACGGGATTTCATCAAGTACATGGATTGGATATTTCCAAGGAAAGGGTCCATTGAACTTTCTTTTTTTCAAGGATAGCTACAATATGAAATTAACGCAATGGATCCCTTCTTTTATTCTCTTGAATTGCATTCAGTCTAAGCTAAGTGCCGGAGATCAGAGACCATCATGTAATCAATTAGCATAGTTGGCAGTTGTCATCCCATTGGGTCACCTTGGAAGTTGAACCATCCTCTCTCTATCTTTCGAGCCAGAGTTTTCTGGAGACTCCTTGGACTGGGATACCTCTAAAGACCGATTTGCTCATGAATTCAAATATCTTCCCCTCTTGATTGTTTGGAAAGATCGGTTACAGTGTAGAAGGTATTGGGGACTAATTCCAGATGCTTCAGGGACTGACCCGCTATAGCGACCACTTTGGCATTACCTAGCGTCGGTTGTGCGAACTTTTGCCTGAAGACATTGTCAGTTGGATACCATTGATATGCTTGAGGAAAACATTTATTTAACGTTCAACGAATGTCCAAAACGCAGAATGCTTTGTGATCCAACGGCAACTTAACTAAGCGCTAAAAAGGTGCTCATCCGTGTACATTGGACGTCCGAAAACCTTTTTCAACACACTTTGAACGTCCTCGAGAGTGTCCGTGTGCTACTTCTGAACTGTCATATGAATAAAGCCTACAGGTTTCATTTGACCCGTAATAATCCTTGGCACCCAAACATATGAATGGAGCATTGTGCCAATAAAGGCGAAAAAATATAAATTTAGTAAAATCTCAGAACCGAAACGGTAATGCAACACTTAGAGCGTCATTTATCAAAGCTTACTTCACTCATCACTGCACGTGGCATCTCAGCACATCAATAGAGAAATCGTTTCCTTCAAGAAATGGATAATTAAGGAGGAAAGTTCAGATGGGCTTTTCCCGCATCAGGAGAGGACCCAGATGAAACCCTCTTTGGCCTCCTTCTGGGAGAATTCTGAACCATGTGGATGTCACCCGACCCTAAACGGCAGTCACTATGTGACTTGAGTCTAACTTGACGTTCGCGTAGGTACTATCGGTTCCCTCTCAATCCACGCCTCTCATCAACTGCGAAAGAAAGCTCCCCCGTTAAACGTTACGGAATCTCTTAATGATTAATGTCCTATCGATCGAATAAAATCTCAAAGCCTCTAACCATGTCAGCACTCGGTTTATATTGCAATATATTGTTCTTCGGAACTGAATTATGTATGCATTTGGCCAAAACATATATTGCACGGAAATATCGAAAACATAAATCGACGTCCGTACTCCAGTTGGGGCGCTTCCATTATTGGACGTAAAATAGCGTTTGTATTGCTCGACAGGTTAAATAGCACGTAAACGATGGACTTATACTTCCATTGTCACTCGTAGCGTGCCGCAGAACCGTCTGGAGTGCCGGAAGTTTACATTACTTTGTAGGCATCCAAATTTAAATACAAAACTTTGAAAATATGTATTTCCCGTGAGAGCTCAGCTTTGACCGTTTTCTCTAACATCTGAGGAATCCGATGTTGGTATTGTCAGTGTACTTTGATTTTTTTATTTAATAAGGAGTGATCTGCAGTGTGAAAAATAAGTTCTTTCCCAATTTTCAAACGTGAGTAATCCTGAAGTGCGCACTACAGTACATAGTTTAACGTTGAGGTTTCTCGCTGCCCTGGTTTCTCTGAAGCCCTCATAGCACTAACCTTGGTGGAACGACGAGGTGCAGTTGTGGCTTTGCGTGAGCGGAGTTATTCCCAACCTAATATATTGAGGATGCTAAAAAAAAATTAACCCAAGACAGCATTCTCACCAAAGTATTATTGGGATGTATGTTAGTCGGATTGTCATGGGCTTTCCTGAAACCAAGAGCACAGATGACCCACCATGAAGCGACCGTCTTTACACTATCTGACACAAGCTCTGAAAAAAGCGGTTCGAAAACGGTTCAGGTGGAAGTTTGCGGCTAAGATGAAGATCTGTCGAGAGTCATCACAACGAATTCAGAACTCACGGACTGACGGCAGCTACCCGACGCACAAGACTCGACTGAAGCAGAAGGCTATGTGAGTTCATACACTGTTCGAGTTCATATACTGTTCACAGATCATGATGAGGAGCACATCTTTTTCTAAGATGAGATGATCTTTATGACACTCCAGGCCTTCAATTCCCAGAACAGTCGTCCATTACCTACCAGATTAGTGGAGGCACCACCTGAGCAGAGAATTCTTTCTCGCTGGCAGGAGGAAGAGTTTGGGCAGGGATTCCGGCAAATGGTAGCACAGACCTAAATCTGCACCAGAAGGAGCTAATGCTGTCAGACATCGCCACCGCCAGCTACTGGTCACTAACACGAGAAGAATTCTCCCCGATGAGGACAATGGGTCTCTTCAGAAGATCTGCTGCGGATTGTATCAGTGGATAGGGATTCGTGGTATCCTCCTCCCCAAAGAGTTTCGGCATGAAATAGCATAATCTTCATGTCTCAAAGACCTTGAATTCTAAGAGGGCTGCGGACAGGGTCGATCGGACCGAGACGTTCCGACATCTGCACCGGAGAATTCCGTTGGTAATCGTTTAGTGGAGAGTACGGGATGCCAAAATTGCGCGACTTTTTGGAATTTTGACCAATTGAAAATTCGCTTCCAGAACAGATTCATACCTGTCATGAAAAACCCTTCTTAAGGCAATTTCCCACTGTTAGGGACAGATGATCCTTTCGTGTACATGAATGCTTCCTCCTCGTAATAAAAACATTTTGGCGAACTATTTATCTCATTCGTCACTCTCCTCTTGCGTCTAGAAGAGTGAGCCTTTCTTCACCGGTACGGGAGCAGGAATCATAGACGATAATGGAATAGGTGGAATTTTTTTCCAGATACGTTTCTACCTCAAAAAAGTTCTGGGGTTGAAGACGAGGAATGGAAAGGAGGAATCCTTCTTTTCGCCCAGGATTCCTCTCCACCCATTCGCTTCCTTCCTGTCGTACCTGATTGGAACTGTGAGTTTCATTGTCTCTTTCTTTCCCTTTATTTTTTGAAGACGAGGAATGGAAAGGAGGAATCCTTCTTTTCGCCCAGGATTCCTCTCCACCCATTCGCTTCCTTCCTGTCGTACCTGATTGGAACTGTGAGTTTCATTATCTCTTTCTTTCCCTTTATTTTTCACTTTCATTCCCCAGCTGCCCTCGCAACACTCCTAGTTAAAGCCATGCTCAGGTTTGGGAGCAGGATGATCAGAATAGCATGTCTGAGAAAGCCCGATTGCGTGTTTTAAAAAGAAGACAGCTCGTAAGCAAACAGCATATGCAAAAAGGGCGCTTCATCATATGTTCGAATGAATCCAAACGTTCGTTAAGTTAAAGGTTGTGCTCGGTAGTCGATTCACCTCTTAGCCTATGTATTTCTTCTTACGTATTTCATCATGCTAAGTTTAAAAATTGTTAATATTTTGTCATTTTTATGATTGGCTGCTCTCATTCCTCTTCAATCGTTGGGATATATGAACCCTTCCATATCCCAATGTCGCAATTCCGGAGCGGTTTGAGAAAATGTGATGATCTTATTTGGAAGAAAGAAGGGGTTAAGAAGCTCACAAGGAAGCTCACAACTAGCGACTGAATATATACGGCCATAGCTGGAAATGGGCTAACTAAACGAAATACTAAAAATTTAATTTCTGACTGTTGTAGGATAAGCCAACGGATGAGTTAGGACAGATGGTCCAAGAGAGCAGAGAGTTGTCCTCCTCATCAGGCGCCCAGCAGACCGAGGGTTTGCATGGACATTATTTCTAGTACTGGGCAAGCAGAGAAAGGTGAAATGAGATCCAAATTCTGTGGTCCCTTCAGGAAACGGAAACCAAAGCAGGACAATTTTTTTCCTGGTAATTAAATCTTTTTGCGGGAGTTGTTGCGATGTCCTCAGTGAAATTAAAATGACGAGAGTGTGCCCGACTCCTACCCCAATCTTCTTCATCTGATATTCTTCATACTCACTCCTTCCGTTATTTCAGTCTTGGTTAAGAACGATGTATGGATGATGGTGGAGAAACTGCCCCCAGTGTACGCGGAGGGCCGGATCTCCTCATCCGTGAGAAGAATCTCCTTCCGAGGAAGAATGAATGTGTTTTGGGCTGATAACACAGTACCCATTCTGTGGTCTCTGGACAGGAACTTGACAGGATTATCGCCACTCAGTGAAGGTAAGGGAAATATGATTATTCTCCAAATGTCATTATTACCCCTATATGCCTACATGTTACCCGCTTCTTAAGTCTTCTGAAGTGTACTTGTACTCCTGAAGTGATAAAAATCACGATTCATAATATCAATCTATGAAATTAATGTAACCAGTAATGCCTTAGTGACAGGATAAAGATCGTTGGAATTTCGTAAAGAAGCGCTGGCTGCAGGACAGGGTCGTCAATCTGTCTATCCATTTCGTAGTGCTCCAGAAGAATAGCCTAATATTCAGCGCTGGAAATTCGCATGCTACATGTGATAAAATCGACTATAGGTTTCCGGCGAAATATTGAAATAAAAAGTCCATGGCATGATGACATTCAAATGTGATGTCCTGTTGGTTGGAAGTATCAACATCGTAAGGATAAAAAGCAAACACTTCGCTCAACTGGATGCTGAAGCAAGTCAAATGCGAATGGGACAGGAACTAGTCAGCCCATACCAGACGACTACCACTGAGTGGCGTTTCCATCGCGCATTGCCCCATATGCATTTGCCCGAGGGCAGCTTCCGCTGCTAATATTAACAACAATCGATGAGTCAGGATTGGTCCTAGGAATGCGTCAGCGCCAAATATTATTAGAGCTTGGGAGGCTCCCCACAATACAAATATGAGACTATATCTCCCCCTGGTAGCATTTCATGTGGATTTTTCCTCCTTCACGAATATTTTATTCTTACTCTCTTTTTCGACCATGACTAACTTAAGTCAATCTCTGTTTTTCTATTGTTTAGTAGCCCGCATTTTGAAGGAACTTCGACTCCTGCTTCTACATTTCCCATGCATTTGGGGAAAATCCAACCTAAAGAGTCTGGACTGAAAGGGACTCTTTAGGTTGAATTAGGTTGAAAGGGATATTGTGGACTCCAGTCCACAATATGGTTCCATCTACTTGTTTTCTTGACCAGCGTTGAATTTGCCAATTTTACAGTGCAAGGGTTAGTCACGCATTTGCACACCTACAGCAATATTACGCGGGGTGATAAAAAAGTTCTAGGTCTGAGACATTTGCAATATACCAATGTTCTCTTTTCTTATGAGAAAACAACTGTATTTGATGGCGACTGGCAAAATATTATGTTTGTCGATCGAAGGTTGTTCCTAACAATTTTTTTAACCTTACTAACAAAGGGTTTACTGAACGAAAAGTGACATGAATGCCGTGATGAATTTTCCAGCTTCTAAGGATGCAATTTCCCTGAAGGTCTTTCATAGAAATCATAATAGGATAATATCATATTGGCTACTGAAAGATCTGCTGGGAGATCTACTCATCAGAATCCTTCGAGCCACTTAGCTCCTTTGCACTGAGGAATGTCTATCGTGCGGGACGCCATATGCGCCATTTCATGAGTTCTTCCCACAACCCTGTCTAAACCGTTACGACAGGCCGTTCTTTCCATCGTCAAATTTGGTTGCATCTGCAATGAGGGCTAGTTGCGAACTGACTACTTCAGTTGGTGATTGGCATCTTGGCACAAAGACGAATGACGAAGAAACAAGGACGCTCAGTATTCCTGTATTTGAAGAAAAGCTCGAGAAGATGACATGCTATTTTTGGGTTAGTCGTCGAAGCAATATTACTTCATAGAGATTCGCTCCGTTTAATTTCTCTCGGCTTCATACACTCCTGCCACCTAAACGAATAATTTTATTGTGCTAATTTACAGTATGAATGTGAGGCAGATCTTAGGTTGCCCAATTAACTCACGTCCCTGTCTCATAAGATTGGATTTTTTTTTCAGGAGGACTGGGAGAGCGCATTAACCGGGTCTGAGAGTAGTGATGAAGTCGGACGAAGCTTCCCTCCTGCGTATTTCGAATTCTTGCGGGTATTTTCCTTGAATATTTTTTTTACCCATCCAGAGTAGCAGTTTTAAAATTACATTTCATGGGTATTAAACCCAGCGTATTTATAAGTATGGCTATGAGTCATTTCACCGCCAAGGTATTGCAAAAGTATTGCTCGTGGCAAGCACTTTAAAAACCCTCGCATGCCGGTCTAAAACAGGTTAAAAAAGGATAAATGTGGTCAAAAAATACCCCAAAGAGGAAGTGAGTGTTAATAATATTCTCTAATCCATGTCACCTAATAATAGGGTCTGCACCATCCTCAATTATGCAGATTTATCTCTCACTTTGGAAAATAATGCTGGCTGAAAAAATGACGTGGCTTATGTCAGAATTATTGGAATGAGTGACTCTTAATTGAAATGTAGACATAACATTGATACTCTTCCTGTATTTTCCAATATTACAATGTTACGTTCCTTTGGAAAAGAATGCATTTCAAACATTAAAAAATGCTCAGTTGAGTTGCATTGTTGAGAGAACTCGTAGAAGGTTCATCATCATGAACTCTCGAAATTTTCTGCCTGTTTCTCCGAGCGATAACAAGCACTAATCTAATTTATCAGTCAAATGACGATCCTAGAATTGTTTTCCCTCAAAATTATTGGCCTTACGGCACAGAATCCAGGATTCCTTCCCAAGTATTCAATTTGTATTATGCCTTGACTTTCAAACATTATGTCCGGATATTCTTCAGAGTGCATGAATAGCATTAGCTTCGAGGTTTTGAATGCTGCACAAAATCTAAAACACCACTCAATTATATGGGAATGCTATTTGGGTTATTAGAGTTACTGACGATGTTTCATCTAACATATATCAACATAGAGGAATAGTGGTCGAGGATATTATTGGAAACTAAACGAACCTATATATTCCAAACAAATACAACCGCGAATAAATTTTTTGAGATCAGGATGCAATTTCATGACCAGCTCGTAGCAGTCTGCCAAGAAATGGTCTAGAATTTTCAGGGCATAATAAAAATGCTCAGAATTGAATGGGTACAAGTGGATCGTACTAATCGCCGAGATGACCGCACAGAAGGGGTTTATCGTTGAAACGCGCCAATAGAACTCAGAAATATCAGCTATAACATTTGAGCAAAGATTCTAGGCATTACAGTAAAACGTGACGAAGCTGAAAAAACTCGCGGAACGCCCATGAAGTGCAGGGAAAGGACAACGCCACTCAACCTGTCAGTTTCCCGTTTTCCATAAGCCCCATTGTTGTTAGACATTTATTGCATGCTTAACTGCGAATAAATGACCAATTAAATCTTTGAGGTCAATTTCCAGTTTGATAGACGGAAGGTAATAGCGACAATTGGCGTGTAAACTCCTCTTTCAGAGATTTAACCGTGATTAATCGCAGTGGCCAGTTGAAAATCGTTATGTCTTGCAGGCTTCCAGATCCAAGACGGGACTATGTAGCCATCTGTGCTTTGGAGTGTGAAATCCTTTCGCCACATGAGGATCAAGATGTCTGGAGCTCAAATCATAATTTATTCGTATTCATATATTTTATCCTCTCTTTTCCACATTCTGGATGATTTAATTGATTATCAGAATACTGAATTCATGCCAAGATATGTACGCGTGAACTATTTAATCGCAAGTCCTTCCATAAATCTCTTCATTACAAAATTCAAGGCATTTCAAAATAGTCCACGCCGTTCTTGGGAGCAGGATCCATATTTCATTTAATTTTACTGTTTATATTATCGTCCTCGCGCATTTGATACGAATGAATCGAGGATCGTCCGGAAACCTGCACTCTGGAACAATTCCATATCTCTTTTTGTAGCGTTACAAAGGAATCTAAGGGAGCTACGACACATTTACTACCACGTAAGGTACCCGTGCGATGAGACCTGAGAACCAAGACGACGGAGTGGAATTAGATATATTTTAAAAGCGGATTCCCGGCTTTTTCTGAAGAGAAAATCCTTGAGCGGATCGCACTCCCATCTGGAGAAGTAGGATTTCAAGGAATCCAATGCCGAACATGAGGAACAGAAAAATGTCAAGGAAGAAACGTACACCAGTACCAAATAAGTCAAATTCCAATATGTACCCAACATAAATGAAGGATTGAGAGGCAAAGTGGTCTATCAGTAAAAAAAAATGTTCGAAGAAGGTATTGCTGGTTTAGCGCTCATAATTCCTTCCTGCATGCTTCCGTTTTTCGTGGATATCAATATTACGAGGACACTGTCTGGTTAACGTTACATCCAGACATGTCGAGCCAGACATCTGGCGAAACATTAGAACAAAGAAGATTCCCTGACCCCGAAGTGAATGGCGACGAATTGCCCACACAACGAGTTATTGCAAATACAGGGCGCGCAAAATGTTCTTGCCGCGAGATTTTTATCTTTAATTTTGCTGTATTTCATCCAAATTCCATCAGACTTTCATGAAAAAAATAACAAACATATATGCCAGCAATACACAACAATAATTTTTCACCTGATTCTCATGTCAATTGAGATACAAATTTCCAAAGCGTTTGGAAAGTTGTCCACGATCGCCTTGAGCTGTTCGACGTTAATGTCGCCCCATGCCTTAAGCAAACAATTGAAAAGCAAACGAACTTCACTGTTGTGCGTGTCCACAACCACCAGAACGACTGGCAATTGTTACCACGAGGGTTTTCGACATCACTAGGAGCCGCTACTGCGAGCAGGTCGCATTTCCGACAGTTGGTGATGGTGTTGGGTGGGAATTGTGCCACGGGCAAGACTCCTCTGGTTTTTGTGGAAAAAGGGGTACGTACCCCTGGGCACGTGACCATGTCGGCGAAAATGAATGGACTCTGCAACAAGACTGGGCGCTCGCGCACGGAGCGAAAACGACGATGGAGCTCTGCAAAGAGCTGTTTCCGAATCCGTGGAGGAAGGGCTTCTGGTGCTTAAACTCGCCAGATCTCAACTCTATGGATCTCGCCATTTTGGAGAAGGCCTGCTCAACACCGCACAACAGTGTGGATTTGCTGAAGAAGTGTTTGATGAAGGCTTGGGAAAACTTTAAAGTCGAACAGCTGACGGTTATCGCGGACAACTTCACAAAGCGTTTATAAGCCTTTATCTCAGCCGACGGTAAAAAAAAAATATATTGTTGCTATGTATGTTTTTTTCCTCTTTGACAAATTTGGATGGAATTTAGATGGAATACAGCACAGTTATAACCAGAAATATCACGTCAAGAACATATTCTGCACCATATATATGCTACAAAGGAGGCAAACCAACCCAACAAAATCCAGGGTAATTCTGGGCGGTGGAGGCGATTTCCATCACAAATGAATAATAAATATTATTGTACAGTGTAAAATAACTTCACCCAGTGCTTTATACACTGTATCTTTTTGAAATTGAAGCATGAAAATGGCAGTAAACGAACAACCTGCATTCTGCTTAACCCTTTAAGTGCTGTGAACGCGTGCACGCGTTATTAAGGGGTTGTACATTTGGACAGTCATAGCGTAAACGCGTCTTCACTTTCTGAGTCTTAGTGTTACTGAAATGTAACATTTAGAAGACGTGCTGCTATCTGCAGTAATTTAAAACTTTTTCGAGACTTTTCCAAATCGTACTTTTCGACCAATAGGCATCGTTCTAACGTAGTTCCCATAAGTATGGCTGGCAAAAATAAAGCGGGTCCTTCCATGCCACAATTACTTCTTAAAAGAAAAAGGGCTTTGAAACTCAGCGATGTGGAATATATATTTTTGAATGACGATCGACAGATGAACCAGATTGCTGACGTCTGCACACCTCAGGGATTTGAACTGAAAATATTCCGAAGGATGATTACACCAATTTTCGTTCCAAATCACACCATGCAAAAATGACTTCGTTATTGCAAGGTCACCACCCAGAGGAAGCCATAACAACCTAATGGACAGGAATATATTAGCTTGACTCAGAGCCGAGGACATCATCATCAATATGAAAGATGTGAAATTTTTGTAAAATATGAACGTGTTGTAAGGAAGCCGGCTTCATTCAGTACTCTGGACACAAATACATATATATATATATATATTGTATTTGTATATATTAGTATTATGTATAACTCCTGCTGACGAAGATATCACCGTATTCTCCCAATTGCAGCTCAAGGCTATGAGGCTACCTACAACTGCAGTTTCGACAAATTTATTTATTGAATAATCTGATGAGGAAAGCAATGATGATTGCAGTTCCTCTCATTTCATTCATTTCTGGAAACTACCAGGCACATTAAAAAAGTACTGTCCATATACGCTCATGTTGTCATCATATATGGTTGAAACCGCTTCCTACAACCTAATGATTCCGAAGCTCCAACGAGCCCCAAAACTACAATGTTCCCTATATTGGGCAAACATTTTTAAGGCATTTCTTGGAAAGGTTTCTCGTAAGCATTAGGTAATATTTCTCCAACGCTAAAAATTTAGATCCATGTGCAATTCTACCCCGTAGAACAAATATGCAAAGATTCACGATGTTACCCTCGAAAAAGACGGTCAAAATTGTAAGGCACGAATAAATTGACTAAGGACTGGCGGAAGTTGCGGTAAAGAGCATTTTGCAACATTTTTCAAAGAAGAATTTTTTTTAATGAAAATGGACAGTGTCTCTGAAAAATTCCGGCAAAAAGGGAATTACGTCTGAAATCCAAGAAAGTCCCATAATCTACATGGGTGCAATATCCATCCAAAATCGGCACAGAAAATCGAATAGATACCCGGGATTTCTCACCGGAAAATTCCGGGAAAAGATGGCTTACCTCAGAAACGGAGAACATTGCCATAATCTGTATGGGTGCAATAATGGACCATCGAAAATTGACATTTCGCTCAGGGAGTAAAGATGTGCATAGACCAAACGAGTCACCGGAAATTTCCGGCAAAAGATGGATTCCATCGGAAATCGAGAAGTGGCATAATCTGTTCGAGTGCCATAATCAGCCACCGAAATTGATACAGAAAATCGATTAGATACACGGTCATTCCAACGGGAAATTCCCGGCAAAAGTTAGATTCCACTGGAAATCGAGAATCGTGCGATAATCTGAATGAGTCCAATAATCCGCCATCGAAAATCGACATTTCGCTCAGGGAGAAAATATGTGGATAGAACGACCGAGTCAACGGAAAATACCGGCAAAAGATGGATTCCATCGGAAATCCAGAACCGTGCGATAATCTATACAAGTGCTATAATCAGCCACCAAAATCGATACAGTAAATCGATTAGATACACGGTCATTCTCACCGGAAATTTCTGGCAAAAGATGTATTCCTTCGGAAATCGAGAACCATGCAAAATCTATGAGTGCTATAAACGGCCACCGATAATCGACATTTCGCTCAGGAAGAACGACATGTGGAAAATCGCCAGTGTCTCTGGAAAATACCGGCAACATATGGATTCCAACGGAAATCGAGAACGGTGCCATAATCTGTACGAGTGCCATAACCAACCAACTAAAATCGACATTTCGCTCAGCGAGAAAAGATGTGGAAAGAACGACTGAGTCTCCGGAAATTTACCGTAAAAGGTGGATTCCGTCCGAAATCTAGAAAACCGGTATAATCGGAACGATTGTCATATATGGCCTCAGAAAAACGATATTTCGCTGAGGAAGAGCAAGATGTGGAAAGACCGAAGGAGTTTTCGAGAATCTGTGATGCGCACAGGTTAGCACGATGACACATTGTCGGAAACGCGCTGCAGCATATTATATGTAATGTCATTCCCTGCCTCGGTGATCCTGTCAATTAGTTGCTGCAGTCTGTGGGGATTAGTTAAATACAAGCGTTCCTTCACGTATCCCCACAGGAAGAAATCGGATGGTGTTTGGTCTGGATATCGTGATGGCCAAGTCCCTTCGTAATGACTCGGTCTCCGAACGCAGATTCCACCTGTTTTTCCAAGCGTCATTATCTCAATCACGTCTGGCGCAAAACATTGCGTATCGCTACGTCACCGTTCTCTGTGGCTTCCTGTTTTTCGAAATTTCTTCACCAACTTACAAGTACTCACACTACCCAAGTAACACAGCATGTTGATGAAACGTTTCCGAAATGTTGCCTATGTTGCTCTATGTTGCAAGTTGCTGTAAAAAAAAAAAAAAANTGTTGCTGCGACACTTCTACGAACGTCATTGCAACATTAGCTATCAACATTGAGAGAATGTTGACACTCTTGACATCGACAACGTAGCGACTGCATTCTTATACAACATGGACTTAGAAGTTTTAGAGAATTGTAAAGTTGTCCTTGCCACGAGATGGAGACGTAAGTCTCGCTTTCTCACAAGTACACAAAAGTGCCCTTCTCCCTTTCCCTGGAATAGTCCCGGACAGGAATGTATAGTACCTTGCCACATGTCTCATATTGTCTCATTATATGAATCAATGAACACGGACACTTCATCACCTGTTGTCCTCATTTTCCAGACAGATTAATCGGGTCAAGATAAGAAACGCTCATATTCCCAAAAAGAACCCTTTCAAGAACTCATCGAGCTCATCCTACAGGACGATAAAAACGATGGTCGAGAGTCTGCGATCTCAATACTTCATATCCTCATTCTGGGTTACAAGCTGAGGAAACGAAGGAATGATCTCGTGGACACACCATAGAACATTGCGGTCGGACCTTTTACTGTATTGTGCAATTTAGCACATCCAGGGAAGATCACCTCCAAAAATGTACTGTCTCCTGCCTGTAAATGATACAGATACTGTATTAGGCATGGGAAGAGGGTAAAACCAGTACAGGCTTCGTCCTGTTGATGAGAATGTCTGAGTAGAGAGGTAAAGTATATGGTACAAAAGGATGAAACAAATAATTCAATATTGGTCGAATATCGGTCCAGTTCAGGACCAGTGAAGCCTACGCTTTTCCGTAATGCCAATATAGGCCAGATTAGGTGCCCGTGAAGCAACGTTTTTAATCAACATTTCAGCAACATAAATCCTGAAACGTCTCTGCAACGTATATGCAATGAATAAGTAGCGATTTGGAAACGTAAATGCAATGTTCCTTCGCAACGTTTGACAACGTTGACGTTTGAGCAACGTTGACGTTTTGGACATTTACACAGATGCAACATTGTTCAACATTTCCTAAACGTTGCTGGAATATCTTGCGTTACTTGGGTACTTGTATTCTATTTAATGTTTAAGCGTTTTGCAAATTCCTTCTTCACGTCTGCAGCAGACTCTGTTTAAAAATAACCCTTAATATGAAACAACATTGATCCAGCGGTAACGCCTTCATGAAAAATGTAAGTAAAAAGAAACTGTTGTAATATAATTCCGGTATTTAGATGTGTGCCAATGGTTTATAGCACCCCCTAGCGACCTCGAATGACTAATTACCTTGAACATTTCATGTCCATTGGCGTATTTATTGCGAAGTTATACGCAAATTAATGGGTTTAAGAGTTACTCAATTTCACGTATCCTTTTAAAATCATTTTCCAGATTTGACCTGATTTAGCGCTTAGAACTCCAAAAACAAAAAGATCCACTGGTATCCTCTCTCGGTATCCACATCCCTAGTTCTCTGCCAAAGTTTGTCACTCTCAATATTTCAAAAGTTGGATTAGCTATACCGGTGTATGGGTTGCCAAACAGGATATTGCGACTTTAAAAAATTTGCTTCATATGGCACACTTGCAGCACCGGTAACCCAGCGGAAATACATCGGTGAAATACCGATAATTACTGGTAAATTAATGGTAAATTACCGGTAAGAAATGGTATCTCCTTCACCGGTAGTTTCACAACTCTAGAATCAGTGCGATGAGGTTTCATAAAATCATATCTTCCATTTTCATAAAATTCCTACCTTTCATACCCAGTGAAATGAAAACAGGAAGATGAAATAAACATATAAATGGGGTCATATCGTATCACAGATCTTTCCACGATGTTAGTTCTTTTCAAATGAAGTGGGCAAATCTCTGAAAAATCTGTGCGATGTACGGTAGCATAAAATAATTTCCCCTGTAGAAAGAAATATGCAAAAAAATCGATTGAAACTCCGGAAATTTCATGCAGCACCAGGATTCTTTCGGAATCCGCCATCTCCGTCACCAACTAAATCAGTGCGATGAAAGGTAAGAGAAAATTCACAATTTACAATTGTATTGCAAGATGCGGAAAAATGTAACGAGATTCCGGAAATGTTCGCCAAAAACAAGACTCATTCAGATTCCGCCAACTCTGCCATCATATGAATCAGTGCAAATAACGGCAGTAGAGAATCCAAATGTTATGCTTCCATCGAAAGCTTCGCAAAAACGACATAGGTTCTGGAAATTTCCGTCAACCCCAGGATTCCTTCAAAAACCGTCACCTCTGTCACCATCTGAACCTGTGCGATGAACGGCAGTTGGAAGTAGACATTCCGCCTGAGCTCCGCAAGATGAGGAGTGAACACCTGAGCCCCGGAAATTTCCGCTAAAATGAAGAATCGATTAGAATCCGACGACCCTGTCAGCAATTGAGTTAATATAATGGACTGCAGAAGAAAATCGAAAAATATATATACATCGCAAGGTACGAAAAAAGAAGATTCAGACTACAGCAATTTTCTGAGTTTAAGTGATACAAAACCGTTCAGAATAGTTCAGAAACACCAGGCTTTCATTAAAAAACTCTTAACTCATGTATCATATGACTAAGTGGGATGAACTGCAGCATACCTGGGAGAATAGATATTTTGCATGTGCATCCGAATTCGCGGAAAACATGACAGTGACTTGAAATTTCCGAGGACATCAAGATTCGAGTAGAATCCGATTTACTCTGTCACAAAGTGAACCAGCGGAAGGAATTGTAGCAGAAAATCACATTTCCAGTTCATCTAAATATGGCAGGGAAAAAGCGATGGAGTAAATTTCCGCCAACACCAGGATTCCATCACAGGCCACCATTCTTCAGAGAAACTCATCACCATGCTTAGAAAAATGGCAGGATGAGTTTCCTCGGCAAGCGTATGACAATATCATTGAGACTTCTGGTCAGGCATCCCTTTCGTTGTCGCCTTCCGGCCCCGATTTCAAAGAACACGCAATGAGCGAAATTGAGTGCGATGGGCATCTTCTACGCATGCTGTCAGATGGTCATTCGGATATGTTCTTAATGGAGTTCGGCGACTTGGAGGGCCATAGTTCACACTGAAGCATGAAATGGTGGACCAAATCCTGGCTTACCTTCAAAGTCTCCCATCCTTTCCAGGACATTGGCTATCTCAGAACGTTTTTTAAGCCGGACAGTGGTGCACCAAAAGACACCGGCATCAATTTATGGTTTTTTTTCTCTTTTCGCTTAGTAGAACATGAAATCTGGTGATGGCTGGAACGCTTTGTTTCGAAAACGATTCTTACAGACGTAGTACGAAATCTCTAGCAGATATTGTAAATGTGACCTGAATTTGTCAAATCATGACCAATTTAGTTTTAATTTTTTTTTAGCCAACCACACCTTTTGCAATCCGATTTTTGATATTTTGAAACTCACTTCCGGCGTTTCGTAAGTGTTAAATTTCCACTGAAAATAAATGAAAAGTTCAGATTTCCATACACAAAATAAGGGGCTGATTCCATTGTGCATGTCATAATGTCTCCGGAAAACAGATAAGCCATGGTTAACACTGCAACAAAAGGACGGGGAGATGAAAACGCTTCAAGAGGGTGTAATACAGGAAGCCGCGCGACGACTCGGATGGGCGCGTGTGGCCCAAGGGGCGGAAACTGGCGCTGCTGTCGCAGCACCTTTTCAAGTCATCTTTTTGGGGTCAATCAACCCTGTTAAACCACGAAATTCACATCTCATGTACCAAGAGGCAGAAAATATAAGCATTTCGGATTCTGACATTTCATGGAAGGACTGATAATTCGAATAGACCCAAATGACGCAATATCGCCGAAATCGAGGGGAGAAAAGGGTCTTACTTATTGTGTTGCATCGCGGAATAGCCCCCGTACAACATAGGTTGTTGGAATGGGCTGATTCAAAATTTGTTTTCTCAAATACAAAACATTAATATTATGTAATTTTTCCTTTAGCTAGCAAAGGCATGGACCTTTCCACTGAATTTTTTTTCCAGAATTTTAAATTTGGGGACTCATCCCAAGTTTAAAGGTCAAAATTTTTGTCGATAAAAAACTTTGAATTTTCCCAGAGTGATCGTGTGTGCCTCTTTTTCACATCCTCACGTTATTCCGAGTGAATTGGCACCTTGAGCAAGGACCTAGCATGAATCGTTCTTGAGTTACAGGGTTTTGAAAATCGGAGGTAGGATGTTATCACCAATTTGTGAGCACCCTGTAGCTCTTGATCTAGCGATGCGATAACGCCGAAATTTAGTGATTCCGAGTTTCGTCGAATAAAGTAGTCAAATAAAAAACTTCATGAAAATCGGAGAGGGTCGGGACAAATCAACCCCTTGGTTGATTTGTCCTGCAATTAACCAGCTTTGTGGTTCAGGGAGAAAGACATTTAACATGACAATCAATTCAACTTTTCACTCAGAAAAAGTCCAGCGTAGAAAGTTTGTCTATTGAACTTGATGCAGTTGTATTTTATTAATATGGAAACTGTTAATTTATTGAGACTGAGTCCATGTGAAGATGTCTAGCCTGGGCATCCTTGTGGTCCAAAGTGTCCACCTACTTGTGAAGTTTAGAATTAACAGTGACTTTCATGGAGGGTGCAGCACAATGGCTCCATTGTGCTGCACCCTCCTTGTACCCTCCTGAAGCTCTTTACACAAAATTCTTGGAAACATTAAGAGGGAACATGAAAAAGTTTAACATGCACCTTGTGGATCTTGTAAGGTCTACAAGCACATGGTTCTGTGGAAGCTGTGGGTAGTATTGGATTCATACTTAGCTACTACAGACAATTCAGTTCCAATTTAGTGATTGTAGCAGTTGTATTCTGGTAGGGAGATGAGTATAGATTTTGTCAGCACGTATTTGACTAAATTAAGGATGCATTCACTCTCCTTTCCTGTTCCTTGCATACATGGACAAGATCTGTATCTGTAGCTTGGGCTGCATCATCAGTTGTGTATCACCATTAAAGTTACTTCTCTTGGATGCTGTTATATTGACCCAGTCTAGTCATGAGCAACAGGATGATGATCAGTTCAACTCATTGCTTTCCTGCAATAATGCAGATATCGACAATCTCCAGAGTCTCAACAGTTTTTCAGAAATTCTAGTGAACAATGATTCCCAAATAGAATACATAAAGACACAAGTCTCTTCATTTTTTTTCAGTGTTTTTTTTCTAGCAATTAATTATGGCCATGAACCTAGGGAGAGTGATTAATATAAGAAGACCACAGGCAGAAGCTGCCTAACCAACTCTGCCAGCATCGGAATTCCTGCCAGAAAATCGACATTTCTTCATTGTATCCCACGAATCGCCGGAGCTACAACGGCAGCGGAAAGTTCCGCGAAAAAAGTGATTCCATCGGAAATCGACAACTCCGCCAGCAACTGAAATTGTGATATGAACGAAAGCAAAAAATCGACATTTCTTCATTGTCTCCAAAGAATCGCCGAAAAGACATGGGCAGCGGAAAGATAAACGAAAACCGACATCGCGTCGGAAAACGACAACTCTGCCAGCACCTGAATCAGTGCCAGAAACAGAAACAGAAAATCGACTTTTCTTCATTGTATCCCAAGAATCGTCGAAACGACGTGGGCAGCGGAAAGTTCCGCGAAAAAAGCGATTCCATGAGAAATCGACAACTCTGACAGCATCTGAATCTGTGCCAGAAAGGGAATCACAAAATCGATATTTCTTCATTGTTTCCCAAGATTCGCCGGAGTTACAAAGGCAGCGGAAAGTTCCGCGAAAAGAGACATCGCGTCGGAAAGCGGCAACTCTGCCAGCAACTGAAATTGTGCCATGAACGGCAGCAGAAAATCGACATTTCTTCATTGTATCCCAAGAATCGCCGGAGCTACAACGGCAGCGGAAAGTTCCGCGAAAAAATGATTCCATCGGATATCGACATCTCCGCTAGCAACTGAAATTGCGCCATGAACGGCAGCAGAAAATCGACATTTCTTCATTGGCTCCAAAGAATCGCCGAAACGACATGGAAAGCGGAACGTTCTACAATGAACATGATGCTTTCGGAAATCGCAGCACTGCAAACATCTGAATTTGTGCCAGAAAGGGAAGAAGAAAATCGACATGTCTTCATTGTATCCCAAGAATCGCCGAAGCGACAAAGGCAGCGGAAAGTTCCGCGAAAACAGACATCGCGTCGGAAATCGACAACGCTGCCAACATCAGAAACTGTGCCATGAACGGCAGCAGAAAATCGACATTTCCTCATTATATCCCAAGAATCGCCGAAACGACATGGGCAGCGGAAAGTTCCGCGAAAACAGACTTCGCGTCGGAAATCGGCGACACTGCCAGCATCTGAATTTGTGCTATGAACGGCAGCAGAAAATCGACATTTCTTCATTCTATCCCAAGAATTGCCGGAGCTACAAAGGCTGCGGAAAGTTCCGCGAAAACAGTGATTCCATCTGAAATCGACAACTCTACCAACATCTGAATCTGTGGCAGCTTTGTCACAACATCCCACCCACTTAGCTTGAGTCACTTGCCCAAGGTTGGGAACATCGCAAGGTGGATGAACAGTCATGAAAATGAAAATCCAAAATTAACATGTATGGGATATAACTAATGCAAGGTTGAAGCTTGTTGCCTCATTTGTTGGACTGCAATGAGTAATCTCTTTTTAATCTTCGAAATTGAATGGTCTTGGTAGTCATTTCAGTAGTGAGTACGTGAGACCTCCATAAGGCATGTCTTACAGACATGTCCAGCTGTGCCTTAGCATTTCTGACTAAAAAAAAGTCACCCTTCTAGAAAATATTTTAAAAATTAGCATTACCTTCAATGAAATTCTATACAGCATTTCATTCTACATGCTTTGGATATTAAATTCTACTTAATCTTACTGGTATTAGATCATTTCTGGATACCCCCAATAAATATTGTTGCCATCTTGATTCCAGTAAAACAATCAATTTTCAAAGTCCATGAGTTTTCTATGCAGGTTGATGTTTTGTTTTAGTTTTTTTAAGCACTTATACAGGGTGTAAAGAAAGTTGTGTCCCACTGCAGTATGCCAATAACCTCAGCAAAAATTTAAAAATCAGGAAATTTTTTAAATACACAATAACAAGGACAGTTAACTGATTTAGAATCACTTAAT
>CAJPEV010004524.1:5763-21470 GCA_905338385.1 Darwinula stevensoni | reverse complement strand
ACCGATATTCAATATTTTATGGTTGTTCTCCGTCTGAGTCGACGGCCGTGGCCCAAGCAGGAAAATTCTATTCGGTAATTTCAGAGTCGGAATTCAGCCACGAAAGCGATCGATATCGTGCGAATTCCGGGTTTCAGTTTGGCACATCGTTTCTGCGGCTCTGGCAACCGCTCTGAATCGAGGGCAACCGCTCCGAATCGAGGGCAACCGCTCCGAATCGAGGGCAACCGCTCCGAATCGAGGGCAACCGCTCCGAATCGAGGGCAACCTCTCCCCGCATTCCGAATTCCACCATTTTCTTATCGTCAGAGAAGTAGTAAAAGGTCATTTTTTCCCTGTGAAACGCTGAGTTATCCTGAAATTTCGCCATTTTTCTTTTCAAAACGGTGCGGTAATTTTCTTGGAAGAGAAAATGTAAAAGAAATTATAATATTTTAACGACCGGTATTTTATTTCGAAGGAATTCATCTAATAATTTACCACAAGGTCAAGGGTCCTGGAGTGAAGTGAGCATCACGTGAGGCTTATCGCGAGTTATCTAGAACCATCTGGAATTATCTGAAATGATTCCGGATCGTTCCGAAATGGAGAGCAGCACAAAAAGAAAGAAACCGGTATTTAGATTTATTTATATTTAAAGAACGCGACGAGGAGGCACGTGGGAATTCCTTCCGCGTTTGTTTCCCGCTCATCCGAGATATCATTAAATCCTTTGAAAGTCGTTCGCAATGCGATTCATCGCTCGGGGAATGCCTGGGAAAGAGTGACTCGATTACAACTAATTTTAGGTAATTTTATAGGTAAGCGAGGTAACCGTTGGCGGATCCATCTCACGCAATTACTCTCAGTTCAAATTCCGTCGTTTAGATTTTCCTCCTCCACCGGGAAATCCCGTGACGCATTCCGTCGCCAGAGACGTCTAGCGTGGGTTTTGCACTTCTCGAGTGAGTTGGCAAAGAACGCAATTAACGAAAACCCAAATCAGACGAAAAAATGCTTTCTTCAACTTTTTCTGTGCGGAAACCCAACTGAAGGTTTTTCCTCATGGAAGCTGCTCGCGAAGCCAACTGCGATCCGACGGCGAAATTCCGAACGGGAATCGACCGACATTCAACATTTTATAATTATTCGCCGTCTGAGTTTTTTGATTCGCCGTCTGATGGCTATGGCCCAGCTGGAAAATTCTATCCGGAAAATTTTTGAGCCGGAAGAAAGCGCATTTTGCAATGCGATAGAATTCAGCCAGGAAATCGCTCGATATATTTCGCGAATTCCGGGTTTCGGCAACCGAATGGCACATCGTTTCTGCGGCACCAGCGACCACTCTGCAACGAGGGCGACCACTCAGAAACTAAATTCCGAATCGCAGCATTTCTTTGTCGTCCCAGGAGTCAAAAGAGAAGCCGTTTTTACCTATAAAACGTAGGGTTCTCAAGGAATTTCACTTATTTCTTCTCTAAACGGAGTGGGAATTTTCTTGGAGGGAAATAAAAAAAAAATTATGATTTTTTTATGGCCTGGAATTTTGGTTCGGAGGTGAACGATTTACAAGGTCAAGGGTCCTGGAGTGAAGTGGGCATCGCGTGAGGCTCACCTCGAGTTATCTGGAATCATCTGGAATTCAAGTCATTCAAGTCATTTCAAGGTCGTTCGCAATGCGATGCAAGATTCACCGCTCGGGTAATGCTTGGGAAAGAGTGACTCGATTGCAACTAATTTTCCACTCAACTTGGATTCGTATCAGAGGGGAGAGTGGGGATAAGCGAGGTAACCGTTGGGGGATCCTCCTCCAGGAATTACTCACTCAGTCCGAGTTCCACTGGGTAATCCAGTGACGCATTCCGTCGCCAGAGACAACTAGCATGTGTTTTGCACCTCTCCTGTTGGTTTGCCATTTGGCCAGTCTTTGCCCATCTGTGCATCCGTTTCATTTCCGTGCCAAGGTGCGAGGGAAACAGACATGTTTGGACATTGACACAGGTAACTGACATATGTGATTTCCGTGGAATTTTCCTGTTCATATTCATGTACACATTCCATGGCGATCCATGAGATTACCATGGCACTTGCTGATCATTCATGCGATTCCAAACCTCTTTCTGTAAAAAGAGAAGACGCCGTGGTAAAACAGGAGTCATGTTTGGGTGAAGCGCATGGGGGTCGCACGATCCACTTATGTGGCTCTGCCAATTCTAAGGGAACGTGCTAATTTGGACTCTGGAAGAAAGACTATATGCTGTTGAATATAAGGTATTTCTTTGGAATGGAGTCGTTCGAGCGAGTAGACACACCACCTCCAAAGGAGGCAGATGAAGTCCTGCAGAAACTGAAGACGAATCCGGACGTTTTAATTTATTTCCCAAATCCAGCTGCGTTTGAGTAGTTAATTCCCTCGATTAGTCATATTTTATCTCTTCCTATTTTCCCTCCCCCGCTTGGCTCAACTGCGAGGCAGCACTTATTTTATAGCCGGCCGACCAAAAGATCCAAAAGCCAAGATCCTTGTTGCCCTTGCGGCGATCTAATCTCCAACGGAACCCCGTCGCCTGCGCCCTCGAATCCAAGCAAAGAAATTGCAGTCGGAGATGATAATGGATCGGCGACCGATCGCCTCAGAGGAAGGCGACAGAGGAGGAGGAGGTCTGCGCTCCCACTAGGCAGACATCCAGCGGCGGTTTTTGGGGCACGCATGGGATCCGCAGGGACCACGACCGCTAAGTTTCTCTGGCCTCTTCATTCTCGGATTCCTTTTCCGGCAATTTTGAGACGGACGAGATTAGCATTTTTATTCATTTGGAGCGGAAGGGAACCGTCATTGAGCAATGCATGCAATTATCGAGAACCCGAATAATACGAAAAAAATTTTCCTCGAACCGGATCCCAATTCCCACCACGAAATGGAAAAAAGGACAATGAAGGAAAAGCTCCATCACGCGCTTTCGTCGGAGGAATCGATTCCGAGTGAAACTTTCTCTTATATTCTTCCTTTGGAATTTCACGAAGAGACTTTTTCGAATGTGGGAACTCCGGCTGTCACTCCACCGATGCCATCTCGAAAGACGGCCAAACCACATCTGTCGCCTGGTTCATCGCTTCCCTACCTATTATTTTTTAAATTCGAAGCTGAACGTCGTCTTTTCGCCAAAATTCGGCGTCGTATTTCCAAGAAACCGGTTCGTCGGGTTCAGGGGATCTCGCCGTTTCGCCGTTCCGCAGCGTTTAAGGCTCAAACGACGAGCATTTCCTCGTTCGCGAATCTTCGCTTTGTTGTTGCTTTTTATTTTTATTTATATTTATTTATTTATTTTATTTGGAGAGACTCGTGAAAGTCGGTAGGGTAAGTACCCCAATTTTAGGAAACCAGGGAGCGAGAGTCATAGGTCGTCGTACGTGAAGATGTTGGTTAAATGCTTGAAAACGGCCAGATTAAGTAATTATCCTATAATCCTTGATTAATTATCCTGATTAGCCAACAACTGGAGACCGGTCAGAAACCGGGGCGAAAAAAATGAATTGTATTTCCTTCACCCGGTAGAGCATTCATTATATATCACATCTGTTGAAATGAAACTGTATTTATTTTAATACGGTTTCAGGAGTTCTGAGGGAATAATATCTTAACTTTTTTTTTAGAATGAAAACGGATGATTTTAGAATGATAATTCGTCAGCCGAACTTGAGAAATTGCACCGTCCAACAACATGCTATTCTGTCACGCATTAATCTGAGACGTTCCATATAGCAATTGGCAAACGAAGAGAATACTTGAGGGAAAAAAATACTGGAGGAAACATGCATTAAGCGTAGTCTTGTTAGAAGTATGGTATTTCGTGATGCTGAGTGGTGGGAGAAAATCATGAAGCAAGCAAGCACTCTGGGTTCCATGCCCATTAAGTTACCGGGACCGGGGCCTCCCGGTTCCTGGTAACTTAATGGTCCCTGGTAATGGTAACTTAATGGTAATGATCGTTTTCACGGATTCTGCCTAGTTTTTCTCCGGGGGAAGTCCGGCAGACTCCGCCTGAGGGAGCTTGAGGAATTGTGTGGGGGATCTGGTGGGGATTCCAAGCTTTCAGTTTCAGATCTCAGAGCATGTTTGCGTTGTTGAACGTCATTGGCAATATTTACTTTCGGCTCCATTGAAATAAACCTGAGAAATCGATGAAAGGATGCATGAAACGACGACGTCGATGAAATTGATGAATTGCTGCACGCAAACGACTGGAAGTCAATTATTCGCCATCACAGCAGATGGCTCAGCCACTCCCGGACGGAAAAGACAAAAAAAAACACGACGCGACATCGCTCGTTCACCCCCGACTCGGCGGCGCGACCAGCCGACACCACCACCGCCGATAGGCGAAGTACCCGCTGACGACGAGAACGACGACGAGCACGCAGATGCCTCCCGTCAGTCCCATCGCCGAGAGCCTGGAGTCGGCATCTTCCGGAGTCACGGACTTCGGCCCGCAGTCCCGGAAGATCTCGTCCGCGTCGAGCGGCAAGGAATAGATGGTGTCGTTCTTCGTCCAGCACGTGTAGGCTCCTTCCTCGTGCCACCGCTCCAGTTTCTCGGGCCTTTCCGAGGCCCACCTGTGTGGATTTAAGGCATTTTCTCTCTCGAATGTCTTCCGGAAGTTTCGTAAATAAAGCATTCAAAAAAAGGCTCCAAGCAAGTGGCAGGTAGAAACGAAAACAACGACATAATAAGTTCGTGTCTTCTCCAGAAATCTTCACCTTTCAGAAACTGAAATAAACTTTTTTTTTTAAGCGATCACATCCCAAGTAACACAAGATACAACGTTTAGGAAATGTTGATGAACAATGTCCCAAGTAACACAAGATATTCCAGCAACGTTTAGGAAATGTTGATGAACAATGTTGCACCTATGTGTAAATGTCCAAAACGTCAACGTTCCTCAAATGTTGCGAAGGAACATTGCATTTACGTTGCAAATCGATACTTATTCATTGCATATACGTTGCAGATACGTTTCAGGATTTATGTTGCTGTAATGTTGATTAAAAACGTTGCTTCACGTCATCTCGTGGCAAGGAGGACAACTTTACACTTTTCTAAAACTTTTAAGTCCATGTTGTATCAGAATGTTGTCGCTACGATGTCGATGTCAAGAGTGTCAACATTCTGTCAACGTTGATAGCTAATGTTGCAATGACATTCGTAGAAGTGTCTCAGCAACATTCCAAGTGAAAACATTGAAGCAATGTTTCCTCAATGTTGTAGGTCAACTTGCAACATAGCGCAACATAGGCAACATTTCGAAAACGTTTCATCAACATACTGTGTTACTTGGGATTAGACGAGATCATTAATGCGGCTGAACATTCTCCGCGAACGTATCGCTTAGCAATGCCTTCGATTTTTGCGGAAATGGCGGATTTTGGAGATGACTCCTTTTCGGAAGACCGACCTGTAGAAGCTGTAGAGCCCGCAGTCGCACACGAACGGGTTCTCGGAGAGGTCCAGCCTCCCCAGAGATGCAAAGTCCGCCAGCATGGCCTCGGTCACCTGCATCAACTTATTCCGACCGAGCCTCAACGAATTCAATTTCCCCGCCGCCCCGAGAACGGGGGAGGTCCACGCCCGGACGTCGTTGTCCGTCAGCGTGAGGCACTCCAAGCTCTCCATCCCCTCGAAGAATTCCCGGCTGAGGCGAGCGACGAAGTTCTCGTCCAGCTGGAGCTCGCGGAGGTTCCTCAGCGCCGCGAAGGGCGACCCGACGCCTCGGATCTGGTTGTCCTTCAGCAGCAGGGAGACGAGGGAGCCCAGACCCGCGAAGACGTCGTCGCTCCGGATCTCCAGTTCGTTGCACGACAGGTCCAGGTGCTCCAGGGACTCCAGGGCGGAGAACGCTCCGGCCTCGATCGACTTCAGACGGCATTCGTTGAGGTCCAGCCTCGTCAGCGCCCTCAGACCTGCAAGCGGCAGAGTCCAATTGCTAATGTGTTTTTCTGGTGTCATCCCGATCTGCACAAATACATTAATGTAATGCCGAAAATATATCGAGGCCTCCAAATATTTTTCGCGTCGAATCGAAGTTGCATGGCATGAATGCCGCCAGGTTGAATACAAATTTCCTCAGCATCGGAACGAGATAGGTGTTGCTTCGAGGTCGAATTCATGCTTAGCTCCTGTGGAGTGCTCAGTACACAGACATTCTCTCGGCATATATATGAGCTAAATTGCACTACTACACATCTAATGATTGAGAAAACGTCATGCGGTCATGGAGATTTCCGCCGATCGAGTTCCATCCTTAAGCGATTCATTTCCCCACCTTCAGAGGAAGAGATACCCGGCACCGCTGGGTCGGGTCACCACTCTCCATATGCATCAACAAATTTTCAATTTAATTTTTATGCGCGAGGCAAAGATAAAGCTCCATGTGAGAGTGCTGGAACCGTTCCTCTTGCTTCAATGGGGTACCACTATCAGGCGTTGAGACTCCATCTCACCACACTCGTGGGAACTATGTTCGCACGAATGCCTGCCAGATGGCGCTCCCTGACACTGCTCACATGCTCACATGCCGACACGCTGGCATTCACCATCAAATTTTCGACATTAAATCAATGTCTACCAGGCATTGAACCTACAACTTTCCTTCTACGGCTTCAATTATCAACATTGAGTGAATATTGTCGAGCAAACATGCCATTCGATCTAAGGACGGAATCACTTCGGGACAAATGCAGCTCTTTCCCGAATCAGACTTTTAAGATTTCGGATCACCGTCTCATTCTGCTCGATCTCTCTCCGGTTTCAGCTTTCAAGGATTCCCATAGGGACTGGAGCGCCATCCATCATGGAGTTATTTATGTATTTAAAAAATGCATTTAAAAAATGTATTTAAAAATGTATTTAAAAATGTATTTAAAAAGTGTATTAAAATGTATTTAAAAATGTACTTAACAAATGTATTTAAAAATACTTCGAATTTTATTACCACGAGAATTTAAAGTTGGATTGAAACGCTGATCCTGTATCGATCTGGAATCACTCAAGCAGTATTGGAAATTAAATATTCAATAGTTTGTACTTCATTTTTCGAATCAAATCAATTTCCTTTCTTAGATTTTTCCATAAATGGAAAAGCAAATTGAACTGTTGCACCAATTTCTTCGGATGGATGCGAATTCAAATTCTCATTTAATTTAAATTCCCATTCAAATATTTCAGGGAATGGACGTGCGGCAGAAGAAGTTATGGTCCCCGGGAATTTGCATTTGCAGGATTGCAATTACCCTTCGCATGTTCAATCACGAGATGGAATTTAATTGATAATATTTAATTACGACTGGAGTCGAGTCCGACTCTCAGCTGCGAAAAAGCAGGGAATCGGAGACGCCTGTCGACAAATTCCCGGTCGGACTCGAAACGCGAAAAACGTCCTTTTTTTCCGATTAACATGCGACACATGCGCGATTCGACTCCTATAAGGTGGAAGGGACGCGGGAATATATCCTCGGGCAGGTCGAAACTCATCGGGAGAAATATTCAATATAATATCGGGAAAAATTCCGAACCGATGAAGGTCGTCCTGGCGATGACGGAGCCCCGGGTCAGTCTCTTGATGGAGCTCTGGGTGAGAGAAAGGGTGCGGAGTCGGTCCGTGTTGTTGAAGGCGGGGATGAGCAGGCCGTCGTCGTAGTCGCCGTCGTAGTCGCTGTCGTGGTCGCCATCGTCGGCACGCTCCTCGTCGTCGTCGTCTTCGCGGGATAGCAGGGGAGTCCAGTACTCGTAGTACGGGTTATTGTCCAGTTCCAGCCTGATGAGCGTCGGCAACATGACCGCCTCTGGCACCTAAGGGTCAAACCCACGTACGCTATATCATGCAATAGCGATTATGCAATAGCGATAATGCAATAGCGATGATGCAATATTGATTATGCAATAGCGATAATGCAATAGCGATTATGCAATACCGAGGCAGAGTACTTTCACGACTGAGTTTCAGCGACGGCATCGTGCTTCTCAGCACGGGCACGAAAATTTGCGAAATTGGAACGACTGCTACCCGACCGGTTAGAGCCATCCTAACAAAAATAACCAGATTACATCTCGAATAACCTGATCGTCCCGGCAACACGCCAGCAATTCCGGCTGCCCTTCAGATTCTCTCCAACCGCAGGCACCCCGTCATCATCGGCAACCATGTAATAATTGATTCGCTGGAAAATTTTCCGACCCAATTGATAAGATGCCCTACTTTCTAAACCACGAGCCTTTTAGGACGGTGCAAATGTACTAGGTAGGCCTTTCCAAGAAGCAATCACTTGGCAGCTGCAATAAATCGATAGGTTATCTCGAGTACCACTAAAAACAACCTCAGTGGATAAATATATTCTATAAATAGAAGAATGCTCCCTCAGAATATTGAGGAAATCTCTCTGTTGGCCTTGACTCATTTTGAACGCAAAAAATTTAGTTATTAAAAATTTAAACAATTTTTAAATTATTAAAATTAAATAATTTATAATAAATAATAAATTAAATAATTTTTAAATTAAAAAATTTTTAAATTAAAAATTTAAATTAAAAAAATTAGGCATAATCTAAAATAGAAATGAAAATTCATCAATATTGCAGGAAGATATGGCATATAGAAAAGATCGACAGAGACACTTTTCCTCAAAGAAAATCAAAACAAAATCAAAATTTCCGATGTCAATTAGTTTTGCAGGTTCTATCTATAGTCTCATAGTTCTATCTTCCCTTTTCGGGGTTAGTTCGGTGGAGAAAGGCATGACGATACAGTCATTGCAAAAAAAATTATTCATGACTGCAATTATCTCGTATTAAAGAGTCAGACACGGTAAAGTGGGTAATTTTCTTGATTTCGAGGAAACAATGCTGAACGTTCTTCCATTTATACAGCTGAAATACTTCTAAGGGCTCGGCAAGAAGCAAGAGTTAGAGGATTTCGGTTTTTTGAGGCACACTGTACGGTTCGATTCGGGAGACTGGGGACTGCCTCCTCGGAATGCCTCCTCGGAATGCCTCCTATTTACCCTCGCGTTCTGCTGCCTCACTCCTCCTCCCTTATCTCTGCTACCGTCGCTGCGGAGGGCTGGCAGTTGCCATGCCATCGCCCGCGCGAGACGCCGTTTATCTCACGCGGTCGCTCCGAGATAGTCGACATCGCTGACCTCCGTGAGTCCGTTCCCGGTGAGATCGAGGAACTCGAGATTGGAGAGTCCGTCGAACGCGCCCCCCTCGATCGTCCGGATCCGGCACCTCGAGAGATCCAGCCGCTCCAGGACCGGCAGCCGCGGGAACGACCCGTTCCGAACGGTCGTGAAAGCGTTCTCGGCCAGGAGAAGTTCCAGCAGCGTCGACGCGATCGGCGCCAGCACGTTCGTCGGCACTTCGCTCAGGTCGGTCCGCGACAGATCCAGGGAGATGTTGTACTTGGAGTCGATGTTGGTCGTGGCTTGGGCCAGGTTGTCCATCACCAGCTCTTTGTTGTCCTTCAATATTAATATTTGAAGATGCTGCAGAGGGGATAAGCTACCTGTAACAAAAAACGAACGGAGCTTCTTGCTAAAGCGGCTGCGAGCACTTCGAGGGAGCCTTTGCCATCCTACGGAACGAAAATCGCATCGCCTCACCTTCGTCGATGTAGAGCAACTGACACGTTTCCAAGTACAGAAACGCGACCGGACTCAGCCGAAGGGGCACGAATATGTCACCCGGGAGGATCCTGACGGGATTACAGTTCAAACTCAGAACTTGCAATTTTGGCAAGACCGTCAGCTCCTCGCACGGAGAACGTTCGGAAGAAGAGTTTATGCCTTCGCACCGACAGAAATATCCCCGACTCAGGACGACACTCGTTCCGTTGTCGAACTCCAGGAAGTCGTAATAGGACTCCATGTTTATCTGATTGTCCTCCAGATGCAGATTGGTGAGTTCGTCGAGACCGAGGAACGTGCACCACGTGAGATCGGCCCGGATGAGGTTCTCCGACAGGTGAAGGAACGTGAGACCCGAGAGTCGCCTGAAGGCCCCCTCGCCCAGCTCCCCGATCGCATTCCGCTCGAACCAAACCGTGCTGACCGTGTCCGAGCGCAACTCCTCCTCCCCCAGGCGATCGAGTCTCGAGTCCGTCACGTGGAGGAAGTGCACGCCATCGGGGAGAGGCTTCGGGAGACGCGTCACGTTCTGGCAGAGGAGTTTCCCGTTCTTCGTGGAGCAGCCGGGCTCGGGACGGGGGGCCGACGAGGCGAAGGCTTGCAGGAGGACGGGGCCGACGAGGGCCAACATCGCCATCACGGTTTCGCGATTGAAAATCATGATGATCACCTCGCTCCAGCTCCCACGATCGAATCTAACAGCCACAAATCACGAAACTCCCTGAAATTCCCTCTCGAGTCCTTACAACTAATAAATGAGCGTAACGAATAGGCGAATACAGTGCACAGGAATTGATGAACAATATGACAAGCCGAAGAGGGCACACTCCATAAGCGGGATCAAGGTAGACCTTTATTTTTCATAGTTATCTTTCATTGCCAGGTAAAACGGTGGAAAAACCCATCTTATCTTGCGCAAGATGGAGGAGAGCCCCTCTTTGGGGAAAACACCTCTCCAGCTTGGTTGTCAAGAGCTAATTGCGTTGGATCCCCATTGGCCCAATTTACAGGGCGACCAGAGAAGATTCATATAATAAAGATTCATAGATTATCATATTCGCACAAAAACACGAAATATCTCACTTTATTTCTTTAAGTTTTGAAATGCTTAAATTTCGACTTTGAATTTTATACAAATATCTGAGCATCATTCTTCGGACGGGCCGAAGAATGTCTTCCACTTTCGCCCCCGAGACTTAATTCGTAATTGCTAAATGTTCCCTCTTATCTCGATGAACGAGGGCGAGAGTGCACAGTGTTGACGTTCCAAGCGTTCATTTCGCGACTGATGTCTGCCTCTAAACTTAAAAAGGGGAGGCAAGGTGAACGCAAGGTGAACTCCCAGTTTTCGCTTTCCCACCCTGTGTAAGACGGATGCTAAGAATCAAATCTGAGGCCCCCTCCCTCCAAGCAAAAAAATAAATAAATAAATAAAATAAAAATAATAAAATAATAATAGTTCTTAAAAATAAAATTTTTTGCACGCATTTATTTTGCGTCAGCCTTCTCTGGACCACTCTGTAGGAGAAAAATATATCCCGTGGACATCTTTTTAAAAGTTCAGACATACGGAAATCGAAGGTCATAAAATCTTTTCAGTGTCAAGCCAATTGAATCAGGATTTTCCCCATCAAATACATCGGTTTGCCACTAGTATTTCCAGCTCATTCTACGCAACTGTCGGCATTTTCGCCCGAAATTCTACCATCCCAATTAGCACTTGGGGAGCTAATGGGCAAAACTTGCAATCTCCAAGAATTAGTTGAGCAGCCCTTCAACAGTTTCCCCACTGACACCAGATGAACATTCGCAAAATTTTTCCGAACAGTGCTTGTCAGGCGTGGAGAATAATTTTTTACTCGTACCGGAATGGACCGAGAGTGGCAAAGGGAAAACGGCACACGTCGCCTCCCAGAAAGGGAACAAACAAAAGTTTCCTCGAACCTCGTGGGAAAAAGTCCTCGCCCCTTCCGCGGGGGCAAGACCACCGAGTTCCCACTCGAAGCACGGGGGTAGAGATATGGCAAGCTCTTCAAATAACCGGGGATGAGGCAGCACTCGAGACCAACGGAGTGAACTGTCAACCCAGGATGAAGCCCCCTATCGCTTGTCAGATTCCAAGTGTACTTGGAGACCGTTAGACTCGTTCACTGAAGCATGGTAAATCGGTGGCGCTGAACATTTTACTTAAGCTACCAGTATATATTCAAACCGTAGGTTAAACATATAGGGTGTGCGATCCTGGCAGCTAGTTTGGCCGAGCGACAAACGTGTATTTGTGTGTGTGTGTGTGTGCGTGTGTGCGTGTGAGACAGTTCTACAGGCCGACTTCTTCGAGATATGAATAGGGAGTCTCAGCACAAAGCATCCTTATCATCCGAGGATGTGCCTTTCCGATAATAAATTTCCAGGTAGGCCTTACGAAAGGTGTGGGAGGCAGCTTTCACGGAAAATCGGAGATTCGCTCTCATCCCGTCATCTTTCGGATCGACAAGGAGACGATAGTTCCCGTGGTACTCCAAAGGCGACGCTGGCAGTGCTCACTGCAGTGCCTGCCGCCACTTTAAATCCAAGGATTTAGTGTCCGTGATGAAATAAGGGGCGTTTCCTCAGTTAGTCGCCACTTGCGTTCACACGGCTCCGCAAAGGAATCCATCACCGCAGTTTCCTCGAGGGGTCCATCTCTCAAAATGCACAATTCCGAAATATCAGAATGTCATATTTTGATTTTTTACTCCAATACGAGATAACTGCAGTTATGACGAAAGTTTTTTTTTGCAATATGACTGTATTGTCACACCCTTCTCCACCATACTAACCCCGAAAAGGGAAGATAGAACTATAGATAAAACATACAAACCTAATTGGCTACAAGATGGCCTCTGACCCCTGCCACGGGAGCAGGACTTTACTCAGACTCAATGCAATATCATTGATGAAAAGAACCTATCCAAGCCGTTAATTACATAATGGATGAATCCGGAAAAGATAGTTCATTGAACCCTTTTCTTGAAAATATCCTGTTCACGTCTTTAATGAATTCACGTCGTTCAAGGAACGCATAATTCAAACTATTTTTGATCGCTCTAAATCTCGGGCATTTAAGCAGTCAATAGAACGTTCCCAAGGACGTTCGTGTAACGCTGGGAATACCTTAAACGAAACGTACATTCCGAGGCTTCGAAAACGTATCCTGAGCCGATTGCAGGTCAGGTGTGCCTCCTTCTACCTCCTTCTACCTGACCTGCCTACTTTTCTCATGCGAAATAAATAAATCATTATTGTTCACCTTTCACTTGACCCGTGATTTCTTGGACACGCCAAGTGAAAGGGATTCCGTCACATTATTAAACACTGCAGAGTCTTTCTGTAGCTGCGCTTTTTTCCGGTTTCGTGCAGGAATATACGCAGGTCTGTGCAATATGGAGACGTAGGGTAGTCGTGGACTGTATGTTTACCTGAACATAATACATTCGAGGGCCAAATTTAATTGATTCTGGCACGGCCCAGCTCATACCTTCGCAAGTTCAGCATCACTTGAGGCAAAATGAATCATTCATGGTTTCAAGGCAATCAATTCTCAAGGACGTGAAATTCTTTCAGTATTTCAAGCTCCATCAAGTCGCTCAAGAAGCTCTTCAGGTGGTTCCCTTCATGCATGACACGAGTCCCTGATATATCAGATAATTTATGAAGTCTGACCAGTAGATGAGTTGAAGAAGCACGTGGAGCTGTGCGTTGATGGGGAATGCACCCAGAGGAGGGAAGTTCTTAGATGATGCTCCATGGTGCAAACCAATTTTCAACGCAATCGTGAGTTCCCGAATGGACTCACAAGATGTTACGTTGCATTATGTTCCATTGGGATTAGACCAAGAGATTGCGGTCTGTTTGAATTGCATTTCTCTGGAGGTGTAGAACGTTTCCTGCTATCTTCATGAACACCAGGGTTGCTCTTTACTAAGAGACGAGGTCCCAACCGCATTCTTTGTTTTAGTACTGAATTGATTATACTAATTGGATTGGTGGACATGAAAGTTTCTTGCTAAAATAGATAAATAGCAATTCGTGAGCTTAACTGAAGCTGGGACATTAAAACTTCTTTGGGCGATAGTTGAAAAGTGAACCTCTTTTCGGATTCAATTATTGCCTTCGAACAGAATCAATATGGACCCACCTACTGGAGATACATTATTTCTCTTTTCCCCAACTCAGTTTCTCCGAACGATTTGAGAAAACGGAAGTACTGGCTTTCGACCCTGGGGCAAGATGGTCGGGATGAATAAAGGAATAGCTTTGATGGAGTCGTATCTCTCTTTTAACTCTTTTGAGGGTGGTAGCCCCCATATGTAACCATCTCTTCGGGACTTTCCTTCTCTACGTCCATAGAGGCTACTGCACTAAACACCATCGCACCATTGGCTCGCATCATTTTCACCAAGTTGGTGAAAATGAATGCAGGAAATTATTTAATTTTTTTCGGGATCTGAAATCATTATCTCGTTCATAAATTAAATGTTTTCGTTAAAGAGGGAAAAGTACTGCTTAGAAATCTGAAATGGATCTTGATTCAGGCTTCCATTCCTCTGATCACAATGCAGGTAGTTGGTTCAGAAGTGCTTCGGCATGGTTATTCTTACATCTTCCCAAGGATTCATTTCAATTGGTGACCGTACTTTGCATAACCCTCCCACTTGGGTCCCATCAAGGAATCAGTGCACAAGCCGATCGATCCTTGGCTAACTGGGACATACAAATAAACTTTATTGGCACTATTGACTAAACATGAATCATAGGACATGGGAATATGCCTTTTTGAAATGATTCTGCTTCTAAATGGAAAAATCACCAATGACTGCATTATGATGTGAACACGAAATGAATCAGGATAAACTGCGACTCGGATATTTCAAGACTTGCAAAAAATTAAATTTGATCACGAGTAGCCATGATTCGAATATTCTGAAATCTGGTTTTAAGCATTTCGTCACTTTCTCTTGAGTTCACCAAGTATTGATAGTTTTTGGAATCTTCTCATACCTTTACTTCCATTTCTTTTCCTGATCGCGAAAAGATTCTTCCCGCTTGCATTAGTTTAACGTAATGAATAGAAAACGTCTTTAAGTTCAGCATCCACGAATGGAAGAAAGGGCGGGTAGTAGTGTTTGTCTTGAACTTCCCTCATCTTAGGGTTCCAGGTATAGTATCTTCTCTTCAAGATCCATACGTTTTTAGTCCCTGATGACACCAGTCTATGATTAAAATCAAGGCTCCTATGTTGCATATTGGGAGTGCATAGGACTGCATATTGGTAACACCAATGCATAAAGGAAAATTCTTATATCTCATGTCGAGTTTGTATTGTTGATATTACTTGATTGATGATTAAAGAATGTGGTGCATTCCTGTGAATGCATTGATTTGTCGAGTAGTACAAGCCCTTGATCACTATTTTTCGTGAACACATGTCAAAAGTCTCTATACACAGGCTCCAATTTTTTACCATTCCCAGAGGGAATTCTGTTTTATTAGAGCTCGTAGCGTGGACGTCGTTTTTTGAGGCAAGCTATGAACTTGACGGGCCCTTGTCTCTGCCACGGAAACCAAACATGACCCTGACTCCATTCCATGCCTTTGTTATCGGACGTTTATCGTTTATGGGATCCGGGTCAAACATGGAAATATCCATACCTTTATCTTTGAATTCTTTCATACATTCCTCGAAAGGATCCATTTCCCCTCTGATAAATTCCACTAAATTCGCTTTCTTCTTTGCGTCTTCAAAGTATTTGATACTCTGAACAAAGCCATATTTTCCGTCTTGTCTCTCGCTCTCTATCAACATATCAAGGTAATCGGTGAAGCGCAAAGGATCAGGCTTCAGGGCTATTACTTCGAGTCTCTGCAAGCACTTGTGCGCCCTCTTGGCCAGCTCTAAAATCTTGGCTCTCTCTTGGTTGAATTCCCTGATGAGTGCTTTTAGAACACCCTCAGATTTCAATTTTCGTTCTTGCGCCGATTCATGTTTTACTTTCAGGTCCATGTACGTA
>CAJPEV010004523.1:0-21480 GCA_905338385.1 Darwinula stevensoni | reverse complement strand
TCTTCATCCTGGCACCAGATGGAAAAACTAAGAATGTTGTGTACCAACAGGCATTGCAGTGAAGATTCAGTATCAGTTTGTGTCATAATCTCATGGAAAAATCAAGGATATTTCTACTAAAGTTATTCACTGTTGCAGTGATAATTAAGGATACAGTACTTGATGTGATAATAAAGGATACTTTTTGAACCGAGTTGTACTATTTATTTCCCGGGCAACGCCGGGTATCTCAGCTAGTACGTATATACGGAGGGGGCCCCAGGCACCAGGCAAGAGACATGGGGCATATTGCCCCTTTTGCCCCTTCCCCCCTTCCTCTCTACGGTCCTGAACGTAGTTGGGAATCCACGAGTTCGGTTCTGCACTCGAACGCTACACGATGGCCGCTCTCCCGGTCTCGAGGACGAATCCAACCGTCGCGAAGACTCGAAAGAAACTGCTCGCTCGCTCGAGAGACGGAGACCCGGACCCGTGGAAGGCATCCACAAACTCGGGGACGGCCGAGGCTAAGCGTGTAGCATTTTCGGATATTCACGAGTTCGGTCAGCGGGCCCCATCGATGCTCTACGCAGCAGCCGCTCTGGCATCGTACGTCTTCCGCATCCCCCTCCCTCTGATTCGCGGGGGTGTTCGCGCCTACGAATACGGACTTTCGGAGCGATGAAACGACAAGTATAACGCCTAAAATTGGACTTCTCGGCCCATGTCATCGCGGAAGCACGAGACAGAAGGAAACAAGTCGGGCAAGCCTAGTCCAGTAGTGGGGCTCCTTTAAGTCAAGGACTCATTTGTCACATAATCGAACGAAATTCCATCCCTTTCCGACCATCATAAAACCTCATTTCTCTTTTATATTTGGTAAACAGACAAAACGGCGCCCATGAAACGGTGATGGGAGGATGGAGGGCCTTGCGCAGCTGCATCCATCCGCCACGAAGGTCGGGAGGGAACTGACGGCTCCGGTTGCTGACACGGTGCCGCGCCAAAAGCCTGGGTCTTACGCGCATGCGCATTGCGGTCCAGAGCCTCCAGGGCCCACGGGTACTCACGCCTTCCCCTCCGTGACCAAATTTCAAATCCAAAATTCGCAATGAAAATGCCAATTTTGGTACAAATTCGCCACAAAACGAAGTCAGTCTGTATCTTGTTCATATTTGCCTGCTTGCCAATTTTTCGCATCGGTCAGGCCAATATTATTAGCCACATGGGGGGTGATGTGGCTAATACGATTTCATGAAAGACGCACGCGTGATGAAACGGGGAGAAGCTTCCCATCATCTATACTGCAACCAACATTATACATCCCGAAAGGAAAAGCAAGGCAGACACCTGTCCCTGCAGACATTCCGGCTGTTTCAGTTCTCCCGGCCGCCGTCTGCCCACAAGCCACTAACGCCGGAAATCCTAAACGAAACCTGCATACTAAATTCGTGCATCGAATCGACGCCGAATCGTCATCCGATCCACGATGTCGAGTGCAACCAGGTCTGTCTCGAGATCAAGCGATGCAGGTTAAATGTATTTCATGCCTCTGGTTAAGGCATTTCCATTCGTACCGACCCGTCGATATTCCTTCTGTCGATTTCCATCGATGCTAAGAGTTCCGCCGACGACAGGGAGGGGACGAGGAGGAAGGCCGGTTACCCAGCGCTTTTCCGATTTTTTTTTCTTCCGATCCGAGAATTTCTTTTTTAACTTGAAATATGACCTCACTGCATTGTCCTGTTTACCATGGAATCAAAAAAGTTCCCGCTCCTATCCAAGCCACCGATATGATTCGATTCGGGTGCGTTGATCATTTCGAAATCTATCGTAGAAAATGGAATTACAAGTTTCTTTTATTTGTGGGAGATGGCAGGAGGAGTCTGGTGATGCAACCGTCGCTTCCTCGCTGATGTGACTAATACGATTTCACGAAAGACGCACACGCACGCGTGATGAAACGGGGAGAAGCTCCCCTTCCCGCTCCCAATATTTTTTCATCTCGAAAGGAAAAGCAAAGCAGGCACCTGCCCCTTCACACGTTTCACGTTCCATCGGCCGTCGCACGAATTCGATGTTGCGTGGTGTTTGCGGCTAGCGAGTTTGTTTGCAACAAAGTCGCCATGATCGCGCCTTCGGCGCTCCATAACCTTGAGTAGAGATCAATTCATTTATACTTTGCGAAATGGCAAACACGTATTTTACGTACGTCTCCATTGAAATACGTGACACATGGGGACGAAAGTCCTGTTTTTTTTTTTAAATATCAAAATCATTACTTGCATGATATCTAGTGTGCCTAACTTGAAATTTTTTTACTGTGTCCCTTTTTGTAAGGGTGGAGAATACATTTTGAAATACTTTCCTCCTATAATCTACGCTACGGGGACATACTTCACGTTTGGGATTTTTCCTGCACTCAGCAATCAAACAGGTACTTCTGAGGGAAGTTTAAATTTTCTATCAAAAAAAAAAAATTCAGTAAAATGGGACTGTAAGAAAGTGCCCTGATTAGTTTTAACGAAAATTTGATTTCTTCTGAAATGTAGACTCAGGGAACACCATGCCACCCAGTTTCAGCCTAATACGTTTTCTCTTTTTGCTGGCGGAAAAAAAAAATTATTTAGAAAAGCGACAAACCCAAAAGCTGTGCTCTGAGGAGACACACACCAAAAGCTGAATTTTTCCTTAAATCAACATCACGTCCCTTATCCGTGCGCCGTCTGCACCTTTTCTATTTCTGCCCGATTCGCTGGGATATGAAAAATTCTGTGAAAACTTTACGTTGCCAATAAATATGCCCTCCCCCCAAATATTTTGGAATTTTTGACATTTGACATTTGGGCTCAGTGCGTCAGCAGTCACGTTCTTGCCAGGTTTCAGCTTTCCATGTCTCTCTGTTTCAATGAAGCAAAAAAACCATGTGAAAATAAGTTCCCCGAAAAGGTGTGCCCCTATGGCATGTATCACCAGAGTTGAATTTTTCCTGAACTCAGCATGCGAATAGCGACTTAGGGCAGTCAGCTACTCAAAATCCTCTACATATAATAATAGTCGAATTTTTTCTTTTCTCAGCTATCCATCAGGTTCTTCTTGGCAAGTTTAAACTTCCTAGCGCCCTCTGTTTTTCCAGGACCGAGAGAATAGGAACAGTCCCAGTCATTTCGGAGACAAATTCACGCGCCTTCAATCGAGCTCAAATCCTTTTTGTGAACCCCACGGATAATTAGGAAATACAGGTAAAATCTCGTTGTAACGAATACCGCCGTAACGAATTTTTCAGTATAACGAATTTTTTTTAGGTCCCTCCAGGTTCGCTATAACGAGATTTTACCTGTATATCTAATATAAGTAGACGATCGTGTCTGACTGACTGACGCTAATTCTAACCATGTTCCAGAAAGGTTAGAAAACTGAAACTTGGTACACATGTACCTTTTGGGGTGCAGAGTTCAGAAAAAATCCCACTTTGGAGGTACATGCCCTGGGGGTACGCATTTCGCGGGTAGAAGTTTATTTAAAATATATATCGTGTTGGATAAGGATGTCATCTGAAGGATGCCTCTTTGTCACCGTTTCGGTAGCGTAGTGGTAGCACATCTGACTGTTAACCGTGAAGCCAGAGTTGGATTCCCGGCCATTCCAGGCCTTCTTCTTTGGCTTCTCTTGCCTTCCATGTCCCGTTGCTTGAATAAAACGGAGAGACACGGAAAGCTGAAACGTGGCATGGACATGCCTACCGACACGATGAGTTCAGGAAAAATGCAACATTTTAGATCCATGCCCTGGGCGCATATTTTTGGGGGCCGACGTTTTCAAGTATTTTTTGTCCTGGTGTATTGAGCTAGTGTGGAAAGATGAAACTTGGTTCATACCACCTATTGGGATGCTGCGTGCAGAAAAATTCAGACTTTGGAATGAAATGCCCTGGGGGCACAAATTTCAAAGGGAGATGTTTTCACATAATTTTTTTGCATTAGTTAAACCGATGGACATGGAAAGCTGGAACTTTGTGGGAATGTCAAGATAAGGAGTTAAAGAAAAATATCAAGTCTTGATACTTCAAGATACTCGATACTGCACGTCAAGCGAGATGTCCGCACCGATCCAAGTCCGACTCGTTTCTCGTCCCCGGGGGGCGAGGAGCGACACGATGTGCAATGTACCGGCGGGAATTGCTGGAAATGATTTTCAGATTTTACCGCAAATACTCGACAGCCTGAGGGGATATGGTCTAAAGAAAAATGTTTTGAATTGCACCTTGAAATAATGACTGGAATTTTTTGTTTCCTGATTTTCATTGAGTAACACGTAAAACCTTTATGAATTCCCGAAATCAATTTTTGAAGAAGCCATACGGTACTTTGAATGGAAAACCTCTCGGAACCCGACATTCCGTGTATTGGCGCAATCGGAGCCAGGGTGTCGGCCTTTTCGGTTGTCCAGGCTCTACCTTCACCTTGACGTTTTCCTCTTTTGCTTGAAAAATCCTAAATGCAACCGTCCGTGGAAAAATTCGGGCTTAGGAAGGTGCAATCAGATTCTTTTGAATTTTGGCCCTTGCCACATTTGATGGTCAGAGTCGAAGCAACACGGCTCGGAAACCGTCGCCGCTCCATCTTGCGAGGCATCGTCGGGCCTCGCTTGCCATTTCGGGTTTCTCGTGACCGTAATGCCGCGCTTTTAAGTCGATTCGTGGGGATCGGGCCCAGCTGGAGTGAGGCCGTTGATGAACTCCATTGGATAATTATTTTGCTCTTCGTTATGCGAGACGACACTGTCGACCCCATAATAAGTCTTCTCACGTTCGCCAGTTCGCATAATTATTTAAAGTTTTCGCTGAAGAGTTAATGATCGCCCAGACGCGCATGTAAACAGGCAAGCACACCCTCTCGTATTTGTAAACGTGTTATTTTTACACGCGCCGACAACAAAGTTGACTTTCCACAATAGTGCCAACGATTTCCGTTTCCCCGCCTTTCATTCCCGAGAGTACAGAAAGACTTGGAAATGTCTAATGGAAAAAACGGCGCGACCGGGGGAAGCGAGTCCCACACGGCCTCTTGCCCGGCCCGATCGCCCCGGCCATCTAGGACCGAACCAGATCCAGCGTTTGGGCTTGGGTCTGGTCGGGCCGAATCGCGGCATTTTTAATGTAATCGTTCCCCTGGTCTGAGACCATGGGATCCGTTTCGAAAATGTATCATGGGCACATGCTACCCTATCGCACTAATAGCATGTAGGTAAGCTGATTTGCCTAAATTCGATTCGTCATCATTGTCCAGATCTACCTTATAAACGATCGTTCGTGAGTGACTGAGTGACGCTAATTCTAACCATGTTCTAGATAAGATGAGAGGATGAATCTTGGCCCACCGATAGTTGTTAGGTGTCTGACTCCAGAAAAAAATTCAGACTTTGGAAAACATGCTCTGGGGGCACACTTTGGGGGGATCTAATTTCGTGAACCTAGGCCTACCCCAAGGATGGTCGCTTAGGCTAATGCCACCCACGCACACTTCCTTCAACGAAACTGAAAGAAACGCTAATAGCTCATAGGTTCTCGACTCCAGGGAGAGTCCGACCTCGGAGGTACGTGCTTGAGTAGCTGATGGGTTCCCGACTGCAGATGAGATCTGACATTGAAGGTACCTGCCCGTGGAGGTACATTTCGGGAGGGGGGGGGGGGGGACAGATTTATTAGGCCTATCCCTAACCCATAGACAGACGCTCATGATAATGTCATTCTCATACTCCCACTAGGGAGTATGGGAAAGGGGGAAAGGGGACACCAGAGTTTTTAGGTAGCTGACCCGAGAAAAAGCTCGACTCTCAGAGGTACATGCTCTAGGGGGACCAATTTATTAAGCCTACGTGGAACACACGAACGGACGCCTAGGCTTACACCAGTCTCAGAAATACGGATGAACGCTAAATCATACGCTACCCTCAAAATCAATGGGCTTTGGTATCGTATTTCCATCTCGTATTTCTCTCTGAGGGCATGAACAGGAACGAAATTTGGCATACTTCTTCCTCTCTCAGCACAGAATCGCTCCAGCAAATTTGAAGCTCCATCTCCCCGGGGTGGCGGAGATCACTGAATCTCGCTTTTGGGAGGCGTGAAAGTTGCTCCGGTATTTTTTTTCCCACCCACCTGGGTAGCCACTCCTGGGAAGTTTTCGGAGAAATTGAACTACTATATGAAAGATGTTGACCTGGAGGTGACAAAGAGTCCCCCTTTTTTTTTGCTTTCAGTGTTCCATTTCGCCATTAAAAAAATGAAATTATATACCGTTAATTTAGGCTTCGTTCAATGGCTCTGGTCCCGTCCTCCAGTGTTACCAGATATAATATCTGCGTTGTCAGATTCATGACTTCTTCGGCCTTGGTATCGTTGTCTGGATCTTCCCTTTTTAATGTAGGAAACATTACTGTGCAGAATTCATGGGATGAGCCGAGATTGAAGCGGCGGTTTGCAGTGGCCGAAGGATTTGGTGGAATACGGAGATATCTCATCGGACATCCGTAAATTAAAATGATGGCGGCCAGCTCGTATGTCATGCGCGCTGAAGGCACTTTCTTCTCAGAACGAATCGAGACGATTCGAGGAGCTCTGGATAGGCCAATTGTTTTTCGACCGCACTGGAATGGCTCATGAAACTTGAAAAAAGACCTACATTCGGTCTAACGTTACACGTTCTCTGTTAAATGGCCCATGAGAGACTGAGACGGCCTGTTTGTCCTAACGTTACACGTCCTCGGCGAGGTGTCTTGAAGACGAGGGATTTATCCTTATAAGCCTAATTGGTTCGTAGGCCGAGGATTAAGTTTCTTTTGAAAGAAAAAATGTAGGCTTGGGCCTGGCCCGAAGTCTCTTAGGCCTAGGCCTAACGTTTCATAGTTCCTAGAGAAAGGAGGGGGTGAGGGTGAGGTTGAGGTTGAGGTTGAGGTTGAGGAAAGGTGAAACCTTTGGTTGCCTCGTCTCTTTCTCCTCTCCTCGTGGACATGGACAGGATGGGAAGCCTGGGTCTGGGCATGGAGGGGGATGGTATCAATGAGGCTCCAGCTTGAGTCAGTCTCCCCTCGTGGAAGCTAGGACCCTCCCAGCAAGGGAAGTTGAACTGCGGACATGAACTCGTGAAGGCCCTGCTCATTTTTCAAGCAGTGTAACACCCGTTTGCTGCACCCTGTATTCCTTTACGTTAGTTTTAGTGCCAACCCAACGGAATAGATAACAGTAAACTCCCATTAATTTCTGGAGGCGAGTATTTGCCCTGTCTTCAAAAGCCAGGCAGTGCTCACTATCCTACGCTCTATGTTTTGAATGGGCAGTAATCCTCGAGGTGTCCTACAGGCTGCTATCTCGTATTGGTCATTCTGTTTTTACTATGGGATGTTGAACCCTTCTGCAGTGGGTTTTACCAAGGTTCGGTGGTGTCAAGACCAAGTGCATCAATAATAATGCCATTAGAATTTAATTTCTGAAAACGTAATTACTCCCCTATGGACGACGATGATAATTAGGCGAAGATGAGCTGCTAGGANCCTATGGACGACGATGATAATTAGGCGAAGATGAGCTGCTAGGAGTAAAGCCCATCAAATCCCGTCCGTAAAGGTTACTCTAAAAAAATGAATTTCAATAGAAGAGAAACTCTATGTTGCCCTGGTGATAGGTTCCTGAGGTGTGTCCACTTCCCTAATGCCAGCACGCACTCTTTGCCGTTCTAAATTTCTAAATCACAAGGGAGGGGGGGGGGGCTTTCCGAGTCCACAGAATCTATCTTGCGTTTTAAAGCTGATTAATAATGTAGTGTGGTCAAGTCATTGTTGATGCAACCGGTAGCAATTCGTAGCAATTCGTAATTATATTTGATACTGGGATTACTAAGAGTGCGTATATACCTAGAACTGCTGGAGTGGTCGTTTTGACCACTTTATTAAAAAAAATATGTAAAACCATTATTCCATAACTTGTTATTTGCTGTTTAGGTTATTCATGCACAATAGAACTAAATTTGAAGGCAAAAAATGGTATGTTCTGAAATTTCAATGTGTGGAATCGTGTAAAGAATTTTTGGCAATGTACTTTGTAGAGTCTAGGTGTTATGGAATAAACACAGGCATGATACTTTTGCACTTGTGCAGAGCGAGCACTTGCAACATTCTGCCTTCTCACACCGCATAGCTGTCACGTATCCTGTTCCCTTGATATCGATCATAGTCATTTTCATCATTAATTATTCTTACCACATTGCCGTGTCTATGTATAAGTCCTGTAATAACTGCAAGCACTGCAGAGCAGGTACACGTTTTCTCGATTACAACTACACTGCACAACAACTTTAAAGCAGATACATATATGTAACAGATGAAGAGTTGACCATACTGTTACTAATGGTTACAGCGTACTTATATGGTTCCATTGCCTACTTCGTCTGATGTTGCCTACACTGTCAATGTCTTGCGCTTCCAGCATGGGAAGTCCGTAAATGCGATCTACACGCGAGTGTTTTTTTGGAGGACCCACGTTTGAAGGACTGCCATGTGAGGCTCACGCCACCTGATGACCTTCAAGTTCAACGTAATTTCCTCGCATATCCTGAAGATTTCTGCACGAGGAGCAATCCCTGTTTCTCGAATTCACTTCCACATTCTGTTACCTGGTTCCGCGCGTTTCTGTTTATTTAAATAAATCTGTATATATTTAAAATATCAGGCTTTCTATGGTTAAGGAGTCTTTCAGAGCACCACAGGGAAGAAAATATGAACGGGAGAGAACTACTGCACGAATGTCCGGCATTAAAGAAAAATATCAAAAATATGATTGCCATCTGAAACTCAAAATCCTCCTGGATTGAAAATAACCTCATTGAATTTGTAAAAAAATTATACTGGCACTTGTCTTATGTAATCAATGGGACTATTCCTCATGGCAAGACGAACTAACAGGAGGGAAACGAGTTTTCCTGGTTGAAGGACATAAAAAACAAATTGTTTGGATCATCACTTATTTACTAATTAAAGAAGAACATGAAGAAACGGAGTTTCCAACAATAGGAGCATGATGAGATGTTTTCCATCCTTTCACTCATGCTGGAAATATTCTCCTTGTTCTCCATCCTTCACTTTCTAAAGAGAGAGAAGTTGCTTTTTTCATCATGCAAAAATGTACTGGCTGTATTTTCGATAATCGGAAATACGATGGCAAATTCATGAAAAATCAGAAAAGTTTGGTCATCTTAGATTAGGTTAAATGAAGGTAGGTGGGGCACATAGCAAATGACTGTACATTAAATGGTAACATACTACATGCTTTGCAGCAGTAGAAAAAGGATCATCATCAGGATTTGGAGCAGTTTTTTTTGCTGTTCTGGTGAGACATGCTTTAGCATGTTGATTAGCAGCCAGATGAGGGCAAGCAGCAGCTCCCTTGGTAGGGTCATCAGCAGTAGAAGGATAGCCACCTAAAATAAAATAAAAAATTACCCGAGTTTGACAAATTAGGCAGCAAAAATTTTCCAAATAATGGATACTTTGTATCGATGCCTCCAATATGGGGAATAGTTAATAGGCTATTGTCTGTAGCATTTATTCTCTCTCACCAAATCCATATTCATCATGGTCTTCATGAAGCCTTCTCCATTGGAGACGTCCACGAAGAGACTTTGCTTCAAAGTGCCAATGAAGGGGGTATTTTCATGGGAGATCCAATACTTGCTGTCTTCTAAAACAAACAAAACCATAGGTTCTCGTTCCCCTCTTACTTGAGACTGTTGCGACGACAATCCAAATAAATATTGTATGCTTATATAGAGTGGATTCTGTTGGAGTCTCACTCTGTGCACTCCGTTACCGAAATTCTATTATCAAAAAATGAAAAGATGCCAACCTTTATCACGAAGAGTGTTGTTGCAGGTAACATGTAGGGAGGACTGTTTATCCTTCACCTCCAAGGTCATAGAAGTCTCCTTAATACCCAGAGAATACTGGGGACGGAGAGGAAATTTTCAATTTGAAGCGCTGAGGCTAACTGAGCATTTTGAGGAAAATACAAGCGAGAAATCGCTTACCTGCTCATTTTCTTGCTGTTTGGCTGTTTGGAAGTAGTTTGGCACCTCAATGCTCACAGTCATTTTTGTCCAGTTTCACTTGACCTATTCTAAGAAGAATGAAATAATATATTAAACTTCTTTAAATTATTGATCAGGCATTCAGGGTTCGAGGAAAGAGATGGAAGCCTTTGGTCAACTTCTACAGTAAAATAGACGATCATGACTGTGTGCCTGAAGTTAGTTCTATGTTATAGAAATGATGAGAGGCTGAAACTTGGTACACGAATAGCTGTTAGGTTGCTGACTTCAGGATGATTTAGACTTTGGGGATACATTCCCTGGGGAGCACATTTCGGAGGGACTGATTTTTTTAAGCCCAGGCCTAACCCAAGGATGGACGCTTAGACCCTCTTACAGGCACTTCCTTCACAAAAATTGGAAGGAACGTGGATAGCCGCTAGGTTGCCAACTCCAGGGAAAATCCGACATTGGAGGAACATGCCCTGGGGACACCTTAAGAGGGAGACTTATGTCGCAGGTCTAGACGTAACCCACGGATGGACGCATAGACTAATACTACTCTCGTGAAATTTCTCCCCTCGAGGAAGTGGGAGGGAAGGCAAGTAGCTGTTGGATTGCCTATCTGATCGAGAGTCCTTTTGCCTGAGGCGTGAGTCCTTTCCGCCTATGCCTTCCTAAGTCATAAGCAAATTTGAATTACGAAGGTTGCTTTGTACCAGTACTCTTACGGATGTAAATGGATTACGTACATGTTCATGGCAGGGAAATTAGTAGGAAGGTTTTCCCATGACAATTCCATTCAGAGTGGCAATGCCCAATCCACTTATGGGCGCGTAGGCCAATGCTATTTCTATGTCCACAAATTTATTAAGCAAAACGGGAACATGCATAGCTATGGGCTGCATTTACGCAACGAAATATTTTCTCATGTTCAGCTGTATATAGACTTAGGAATACTTAGAAAAGGGGACTTCCTTAGAGTCCTTGTGACCGAATATAAATATGAATATAGTTCAAGAACTGCCCATTGTCTATAAAGAATTATTGCGTTCAAACGCAGAATAAATGCGCTTGTGTGTCTGCTAATGTGTGTTTTTGCAGGTTTATATGCAAAGAAGAAGGCGATGACCACTGACAGAAATCAAATGTAATATTGGGACACGAAAAGAAGCAATGAATTTTTACCTGATGATTCTCATACATATGTCACAAGTCACAAAGAAAATTTTCTGAAGCAACTTTATTTTTAAAGTGTGAGGGCCGAAAGCAAGAAAGCTGGATGATAGTCTTTTGTAATTAATATTTTTTGTGATTAATATTACTTCAGGAGTACAACACTCTGAAACTCAGGGCCTTGGAACTGGCGAAAGACCAAAATTTGTCGGAAATCAATCGCTTTGGAAGCCTAACAGCTTCGCAATTTTCAGCAACTACTTTTTCCAGGCGATCAAGTGATTCTGTTCAACATGCCTTCATGGTTATTCACTCAAGTGTGACTAACATAACTCAGGTACTAAAAGAACTTTTGGTAATAATTTTGACTGCAATTATTTCGATATGACCATGACCGAAACTGTAGATTTTACCTTGCGTTAAGCCTCAATCCATATAGTTCACAAGTGTAAATCTTGAAGTGAAGCAAGAGTGAACAGAAATGTAACTAAAGATAGATGGAGATGCTGTTACAAACATACCTTCGACTGAACTAGCTGAATAGACGAAGGCAGTTTCTGTAATTAATTTTACCCTTTATACATCGCCTTATCTTCTTGAGAAATGAAAAAGTTGCAGCATCAATATGAGTATCTTTCATAATGGGACGTTAAAGTCCTCCCTCTCACATTGGCAGATTCAATTCCCCCCCTACTTACATAATGGATATGCAATCCTATTGGATATGCAAAGGCACCTCTTGGAAGAATTCATCAAGCCCCAAAAAATAACTATTGCAATTATAAACTATACAAATGGCTGAGTTAACATCTTGAGCCATGCTCTTTCTATGTGGTCTCATATTGGGGTGATTGGGGAACAGAAAAAGTCTTTCAAATTCCCCGACTATTTTTAATAACCAGAAGCAATTTTAGAGGGAGACTTCCTTCCATTGCAGGTCATTTCTAGTGACAACGATTTCACGGGCATCTTTTGTCTTTCCAAAGAACCACATCCTGCTAAATGTTAAAATGTCAAATACTGTCAAGTGTCTCAATGTTCCCCTCCCTCGAAGTTCAGCAGAACAGGAAATTGGGTTATGTGAATCACTCCCTACTTTCAATAAATATCCAAAATATCTGTTTGTAGCGTTGATTTTCTTATACCGAGAATTCCTTCAAGCATAATGAAATAAAACCCATCAACAATGTGAAATAAGACTGATCACTTGCCCAGTAAATAATATTTGTAAGTCATGAAGTATATATGGGTGTATTTGGTCAAGGTCACCTAACCCAACATGCAAAACATTTAGTTGAAGAACACAAATTTCGAATCTGACAGAACCTACTCAGTCTGCCCCATCAGACCCAAACCACATGCAGTTGTGAGGGCTCCCCAAGTGCAGTTGGTTCAAAGATTAAAAAGTTTAGTGCCCCACTGGACTGTTGTCTCCTTCACCCAAGGCTTCAGATGGACAAACCCCGAATACCTGATCTACAGTTACATATTCTACATGCTCAGATGAAAAAGGGAGAATAAATCTCCAGAATCTGACATGACTTGAAGATCATGTAAGCCTTGGGAATTATCAAGAGGTTAGGGCATTTGTTTATATTTAGGTTTATATTCCCCATGCATCCTTATGTTGAATAACATACTTGTTATTAATTAATCCAAAATCACATTGGATAGTACCAATCTCTGCAAAATATTTATTTCTCTTCTTTCCCTTAGCTGTCTTTTCCCCACAATCTTGAGGCCACTGTTCAACTTTCTTCCCTAGCAGTTTATTTTTTCCCGTCAATTCCACTTCAGTAATGTATACTTTGCTAGACATCCTTCTTTCTGAAACCATTTTTCCTCGTTCTCTGAGGACAGGGATTGAGGGAGGATTCACTGAATGATGTTTTGTTAGTCACGTTCCATTGATGGGCTAGGCCCTGAAATCTGGCAAAAATATTAATCGGTGGTTAGGCCTAATCTGGGAAAGTAAATCATGAGCTAATAAGCGAATGCATTGATAGTACGATTCATTGCTAGCGAGATTTAAAAATTGTTGCAACTACCAACATTATTGCATCACACCAAGTCTCAGGTAGATTTCTGTCCGGTGTCACTAAAACACCTAGGAAGCAGACATCCTTTAACATTATAACAAGCCTAGGTCTCACGTTCGCAAGCAAAAGCGTTCATGCTCTATGAAGCGACTCCATGAAGAAGCTGTATTAGGTCACAAGGAAGACAATTTTTCTGCTGTTGCGAGTATTGGAGAAGTCTCAGATTTAGTCAAGTGGCTTACAGGTGTATCGTCATTTAAAATCAGGAATAATTTTTAAATCTGTAAGTGTAGCGAGTCCTTAAACCTGACAGGTTTATGGTAAAGCTCCTCCAAGTATTCAATGGATAATTTATCATTCTCACTCCCCTTTACAGTATGCACCCATCGCCTGATATAATTTGCCCTTGCTAAGATTTTAGAGACAGCCTAACCTGGCCGAATGGGTATAACTTGAACTCGATACTCGGAACAATATATCTAACATAATTCATGAAGTATCAGCTCTGAAAAGGGCCGAGTTCCGTTTCCGATGATTCCGATTTTAAACTGGAGATAACTGGGTTATTCAATGGACCGGTTTGACAGCCTAGGCGACTCTATGTAATGTATGAAGTCCCTAACCCGTATCAGAAGAGCAAACTTACCCGATGTCTAGTCGCACGCCGGCACAATACTCCTGATGGCAAGATGGCGTAGGGGGAGCGGAGGGGCGGAGGATCATCGTCGAGGAAAGTGATTGAGCGGGATCTCGCACATCAATAGATGCCAGATTTTGGGGGGGGGGGTCTCATGTGAACCTTGGATGAAAGAGGAAAGAAAGTGTTCGAGTAATGATCAGCTTGGAATGGAACACTGTCCCGCATAATTATTCATTGCTCTTCGAGTTAAATCGCTGTAGGTGACGAGGCAGTTTTGTCCATAACATTTTCCAATGAAAAAACCCCGTTTTTTTATTATGAAATGTTCATACCATTCTCGGATGAGAAAGTCATGGAGCAGCCCAACAAAGCAACTAGGGAGTCAACTATGAGAATCTGGCATCCAGATTTCTTCCATTTCCATTCGCGCCTGCATTGAGAATCATGGCGGTGCACCACGTGAGTACTGAAGGGAGCCAACATGGAATCGGACCCCAAGCATTGTTCAATGGAACTCCTGGCTCCATTGCTCCTATAAATATGGCCGGCCTTACCAGCAGGGGCACGACACATGTCAAAGGACACCCCACGAGCGACGGATCATCCCCGGGAGACCTCCAGGGCGTGGGTATGTCATAGGGACATGCAAGGTTTTTCTAGGGATTTTTAGCCATTGGGGGAGCTGCATGCCTGAGGTAATTGAAGGCTACCCATTTGCTATTAAGCATGTCGTGGCAGGCCTTTAAGCTAGGCCATCAGGAGCAGTAAATTTCGGGCGGATGGGTGCTTCCGCAAATTTAGAAGCTTTTCGGAAGTGATTCTTCATGCAATATGGTGACTGGTTCTGTGAGCCCACGAGTGACATCGTGTGCTGGGAAGTTATTGGCTTGGAGAGCCAGGCCTACCATGAACATATATGTTAAACGTTTAGTACCTTACATTGGCGCTCTAGTCAAGAATACACAAGTTTGTGGTATGGGCACATCAATTTGCATACCGTATTTCAAGGAATTGGAGGGAATGAATTCCTTGTGATAATCCTTTCACGGTTTCGTTGAAGTTGCGGAACATGCCTTAACTCGTGCTGAACGGCTGCAAGTCCCTTACTAGGCGAGGTGATGCAAGAGCAATTAGAATCTATTCGTTTGACCTTTATATAGCGTTTGCATTGGTAATATTGGTGTGGGCTTCTGGAAGTAATTATATGAGGATCAACATAACCTTCTCTGCATTTTTGAGCGTTTTTAATTATAACCCCCACCATCTCTCACCAGTTCCAGGGCAAATGATGTCAGTTACGGCAGTGGAAACACTCCATATCCATCCTTAAGTTTATTAATGCGAATTCGGGATTGAATGCAAAAGAGGAACCAGGTTTGGACACCCAGAAAAGCGTTGCATATTTGGTCTCGCCAAAATTATCCAGGCCTCCCCCCACAATTTTGGGCCTTTCACGAAATAGTACTCCTTATTTGTGCTGTTTAACTCGCCATTTACCCCCCCCCCCCCCCCCCCCCCCCCCCCCCCGACCTCCNNNNTACCCCCCCTTTCCCCCCCCCCCCCCCCCCCACGAATCAGGCTAGGTTGTACAAGTTACCTAAAACTTTCCGCCGAGTGAGCATGCACAAAATATCTGCATTTCAATGCTTCAGAAATAAGCCTGCCTCTCATCTTTTTTTTGCCTCAAAGGTTTGTTCGACAAGTAATGCATGGGAGTTCATTAAAATCGCTTCCAGGCCTTCCAGCCATCTCCCGTCAGCTACTTATATCATTAGCGATAGGCCATTCGGGAGAGGGCTCGTGACAGGCGGCGCATGGGATATTCGCTCTTTGTTCGTACTTGTCTACAAGTACGAACAAGTACTACATCTTGCCTACTAGGCAAGATGTAGATTCGTTGCCAGTTGGCCCATCGGAAGCATCCCTCCTTCGTCCCGAGTAGAAGTCGTGAGGGAACTCCTTGTCACTAATAATCGACTTTGAAAAAATGATAACACTGCAAGGATTTTCAATGGAATCCAAGAACGATGGAAAAAGGACGGAAAAGCCGGAAGAAAAAAAGAGCTGAAACACCGAGCGTTTGCCCGCCCTTAAATCCTGGTGACAGCAGGCCAGAATGCACGAACGGGAATGCCATTAAACGCTCATTAAATGCTCATCCCTTTCATATTCAGGTAGATAAGTAATTGAGCGGCCCTCGTATGTATTGTTATATATACATGTATAAGTAAACCATTTTAGAGCTTATATATTCTCTTTCAAATGCCACAAACCGAATTAAATTGTATGCAGCGAGTGAAGTGTAGGGTATCGTAGAAAACTGTTCGAGTTTTTTTTGGCCCACCCCGTATTCTCCTGGTCCATCGAGGATGATTTTTTTAAAAATTACATTTAAATAATTTTTCTCGCTTCCAAATTCGATTCACGGATCGACCAAATGATTACAATTGTAATGAATTGCAACACCATCTTAGATTCTGGCTTTCGACCATCAGAATGCTCGTGGAGGGGCTATTCACTTTTCTTTGTCGAAACTTTTTCAAGGCAGGGGAAAGATTAGTTGAAAGGAATTGTGTATGGATTATGTTGGCCGATCGTGAAGTTATTTTTGTAGAATAAAATACAGGACGGTATTCTCGTCAAAGCCGCGCGTCGTACCCCACAGTCCAGGTATCTTTCGGAATGCCGTTCTTAAAGAATGAAAAATTGTCGAAGAGCTCAGTCGAGCCAAACCTGCCGTAGGGCCCTGCAGAAGCCTCACATTCAGGTCTCTTCGGACGCGGTTGACCCCTTACCGGAAAATCCATATTGCCGCGTTCGCCAGGGTCCACTGTGAGCAGAGGAAGACGCATGCGCTGCATATCCATGGCGGATATCATTCAGTCGGTCGGTTCTTGTCCAGTATTGGTTGGACTACTTGCATGTCGCGGCCTCCATCTGCAATTTTTTATTTTCTTCAGAACTTTCAGTTCTTACGTCGTTTCAGTTCTTGGTCATCCAAGAACTCTTAAAGTATTAGTTCATAAGTTATTTATTTCTCAACATAATCTCATGAAAATAGAAGCACATCAGGGGTGCACCACTCAAAAGGCTGTGAGGGCCATTTGCGACTTTTTCTCACCTACCGCAGGCCGCTGTCTGATCGACCATAGTTGTTGCCAACAAGACAGGAGCAATAGTGGCACTTAAACGCCACCGGTCATGGCGAGCCGCGGTCCGCACGATGTGCATCCCTGGTTAGACGAATGGCCCGAACTGTCGTCGTTCATGCATACCACGAGTTCAAAAATTGGAGCATCACCGAGGTAGATGATAGTCACAATGCGATATAACTCCAGTGACACGACCGATGTGAGGCCTGAGAATTACATTAGAATGGTATATTAGGGGAGTGCATCCAAGCGAACTCCCTGTCACACAGTATTGCCAATTTCTCCACGTACTGGAAGTCGATGGACGTGCTGGACTCCAATCCCCAATCGTTTGTCGCCTGGCAATCCATATGAAACGATCATGCACGTTCTATTATTTATTACTGGCATTGATCGTAGCAGTTGTTGCCACTGATGGTCATGCAGGCATCGATCGGGATCCATCGAGTCATCCGTCCGGAATTTTCCCAAATATTCCACAAAGCCGTAATCTCAGGATCAAGAAAAACAGCTATTTGAAATCGTCATCAGTCCCACCCGCCAACCCTCCTCAACGTGGCAACTAACACAGTCCGACAATTCACATTGCATTCTTCCAAAAACCGCCTTTCTTGGTCCTTGTGCGACTGCGCAGCAGCACAGATGATGCAGAAGCCCAGCGGATAAGGATTTAAATTCAGTATGTAAATATTTCTCTGGTTCGATACAAAATTCACGATCGATAGCGTTGCGAGCAGGAGTTCTTTCTAAAGCAACAAAACGTGGAGGCGATCCTGAAAGGGATTCCCATCACCGGAAGCGACCGAGTCCCGCTGGCCAATCGGGAATGCGCGTGGGATGGGAAGCGCGGAGAGCGAGGGAGGAGGGAGGAGGGAGGACTGCCTATGAGCGGACAGATCCGGGGAGGGAGGCGGTGTCTCGCATCCCATCCCCTTGCCAATCCGCTCCAGCCAGGGGAGGGCGATCCGCCATCGTCTGTCGGCTTCTTGGCCCCCCTCCAGTCTGGTTTCCCTCACGGACCGAGTTACGCGTGGGCTTATCGTGGTGATGCTTTTATCGGAGGCGTAAATATCGTCCTTGCATTTTCGTACCTCTCGCGGCTCATACATCTCTACATACATCTCCAAAGTTGATTCTTCCGCATCGTCAAGACCAACGATGCCGATATCGGAATGACGCTCTTCATCCGGTAACCGACGTGCATTAATTCGGTCGACTCCATGCTCTTGGTTGAGATCGGCTAAATCGCCGTGGCTGACCGTCAAACTGTCGCGTCGTCTTGGGAGCTAACGCGTCAAACTTGTTTCATCGACGAATAGATGCAAACCGCTTTCATCTGTTTTTCATAGCACCTGCTTGCTTGTCTATCATTGGTCTTCTTGACATCGTAAAAAAATATATATATATTCCACTGTAAACTGCTTGGCATTTCCAGGTACATTGAGATGAACGTTTCGCTTTCCATTAGATGTAGCACAATTATTTGCAGTTTCATGCAATGCACTTAATTCATCGAAGCCAACCTGAAGTAATGATTTATGGACACAGCGCGATATTATAGTGCATCCGTTTCCGCTCGAATCGCGGATCCAGAGAGATGAGCGAAGGAAAACATTAGCGCGTCAGGCGACACTGGGTCCAAAGGGAAAACTCTATCATTAATGAGAGGAGAGGGGCAGTGAAGAAGGAAACCAGCGGCGGAGCTTTCCCAAAAGTCTAAAAATACATTTCCTCATACAGTCATAGGCGGCATCTTACCTCCTTCCCCCCTGCAAAAAAAGGAGGCAGCATCGCCCTTGGGTTCGGGGGTGGCCGATTCCATTGACGCTTCTCACTTCTCACCCTCATTACCCCCTCGTTAGGCCGGTGCCGCATAGTTCCGACAACCCCGCGATTCGAAGGGATGCACTATAACACAAGTTTCGTGCAAATTTATATTCATATCGAGATTATGCTCAAATTTTGCGCGAAAAATAATACAATTTAGCATGCTTATGCATTCATTGAGCACAAGGAATTAATTTTAAAAGAATAAAACATCGAGAGAGGGACCTTCGCTCGCATAACAGAGCCTAGTCTTGAGTCTGAGTGCATAGGATTGCCCGTTCTTCAATCGCCTAAGAATGGGACAGATATCAGTGCCTACAGCCTTGAATAAATAGCACGAAAATACGGGGCAGAAGCATTTGTGCATCTCCACGCGCATGACACAAACAGGAATGTCTTCACCCTCTGAGTGGATGGCGGCCGACTGGGGGGAAGGGCGAGGATCCACTGAGCTAAGTGCGAGGATCCGGACTCCAAGAGACACCTTGCGTGAGCCGCTTCAAGCTTCAATTTTAATTGGGAAATACAGAGGGCAGGGTGTCGCAGTGATGGCGCGGCCCGTCGGAGGAACCGGCGTGAGGTCCAAAGCCATGCCAGTGTCGACTTTTGCATGCTCCATATCGGCCGTTTATCCAAGCAGATAGGTCTAAGAAATTCCCAGAATACAGAATTTTCTTGTCAATGCAAGTGTTAAACCTGTGCGTATCACAGGTGGAGACTCCTATATCCGAGTCATCACTTTAATTTTGACCTACTTGATAGGGTGGTCAAATGGAAATCAGAGTCTTCTGTAATTTAGCTTTAGCCTGGTTTCGGACTGTTCTCGACAGAGAAGGGTCCAGGTGGCACAAGCCTTCAATAGAGAGTCAGAAGGGATCGAATGATTGCTCCAAACAACTTTTCTGGAACTGCTCTGAATCCTATCAAAGTTACCTGTGGACTGGGGAATGTAGAATTACGAACTCCTACTTCTCAAAATTGAACAAGTCATTGAAGCTTAGCATCGTAAATTTAACTTGTGGCAGCCTTGGAGGTGGAGAGGGAATAAAGCACCATCCCCAGGGGATCTGCTATATCAAATTGCAGCTACCTATTTGCAAGGTGCCACTGCCTGGAATCAATTCAGTTGCTCCAATGAGGAGTATGGATTCATTTAGGAAACAGTGCAGAGTTCATTAGTTCATGAAAACTGCTGCAAAAGTCTGCAAGTGGCAGCTGCTTAGAAAAAGCTAAGGCCTGAAGTTTAGGAAGCTTCTCTGAGTACAAAAGGCCAAAAAATTGTAAGAAAAAGTAGTCATCCAAGGCAATAAAGTTCACTGGACAGGGTCAGCTGACAGTACTTGTGGAAGTAATTCATTATATTATCAGGAGGTAAACCAATAAATTCAATTCTAGGTATAGGCTTGGGGACCCATGGTGACCAAGTGCATCTGATCTAAGTCTTTAGTTACCTGTTTAACCAGATTCTTTATTAATTTTCCTCCAGCAGATTGAATGTTTCCCTTTTCAAGTGACAGGCAGGACTGAACTCTCCAAGACTTGAATTCAGTGCACCCAGCCAGCTAGAACAGAATAGAAAGGGAGGTAGAGAAGGAGAAAACTGATCAGGCATGCCCAGAAAACGAAGGCACGAAGATGATGGAGAGAAGGACCTACCTCCCAGACACCTCACAAATCCACATCAGACAAACCAACAGAAACGTCTCATAGTTGTCCTGGAAAATGCGCATCTTGATGTCATCAAGGTTTATTCTTTTCCACACAGGCACATCCAATTAAAAAAACAGGATTAAGGCATGTTGCATTGGTTCATTGGGGTTCCATTGCCTTCAGCAAGAGATTAAACTGTAAAATAACCAATTGGTTCTAGACAATGCATGCTTCTATTTATTCTGGGAGAGCTCTAGATATGTCAAATATATGTTAGTTATAGGTTCCAAATAGCAGGCTTATGTAACACTTAACAAAGGTTTATTTTACTAACAATTGGCTCATGGCCTGATGATCACAAACTTGACTGTATTTCAGGTTGGCAATAGCTTCGAACTGTTGAATTGTGATGACCATTCTGGACAGATGAGGAAACTGGGTCGCGACCCTGGCTCAGCCCGGCCAGACATCACACACCAGTGTCTACTCATGCTTCTTGACTCTCCCCTCAATAGGGCTGGACTCCTGCAGGTCTCTCTTTTCTGCTTTGAATCATAATAAATGAGTCTCAGGAAGTGGCTCATGTTACTTATTTATTCATGACTTGTCTGATGGCATTTTTAAAGACTAAGTAAAAATATATGCATTGCAGCCGGGGTCAGATTAAGGCAGGGGGGGCAAAGGGGGCTGTTGCCTATTGGCCCAGAGGCAACAGCCCCCTCAAAGGAAATTAAAAACGTTAGGTATTTGCATAAAGTGGATGGGGGGGGGGGGAGCCCTAAGAAGCCTGGCCTCACAACTTCTTAATCCAGCTCTGATTGCAGCTAATTTTTGTGAAATTGGAATTTTAATGTTCTTTTCCACCTTTCAGGTGTACATACACACAGAGAGGAATGTCCTGATTGAGATCCATCCCCAGACAAGGGTTCCTCGAACAT
>CAJPEV010004522.1:0-19841 GCA_905338385.1 Darwinula stevensoni | reverse complement strand
CCTGTTTTTTTTTTTTTTTTTTTTTTTTTACACGAAATGGCTACATCGATGGTACATCGATACAATTTTACATCGATGGTGCCTAGCATCGTCCACACCTCTTGAGTCCGGTGCAACATATTGGAAAGGCAAGATAAGTCTGATCCATCGTGCACTAGTGAGGAAATGGCTGGTATTCCGCTCTCAGGGATTCCTCTGGACCACACTTTGCCCAAATGGGGATCCAGATGAGGTCACTAATGTAGTTTTGGACCTAATTTGAATGCGAACGGAGCAATAATGGAGTCGATCCCGATCCCGGTACGGAGACGAACCATTTATGTTCTATGAGAAAAATGTGACTACGCCTTACGAAAAAATTCTATAGGATTTTCCCGTTTGGGACCATAGCTGCTCGGCCCAATGGACGTTTATTCCTATTTGCACACACAAAAAAACACTTCAGAATATGAACTTATAAGAAACATATAATGGGGAACTTCGGTGGAATGATAAGAAAGACGCAATGAGAGAATAGGAACTTCGGGGGGCGTGAAGCTTCAGATTTCAAAGATTCCATAAATGCAGCAGTTTTGTGAGAAACAGTTGGAGCATTCGGAAAGTATTTGGAGTAATGTCGTACCATGGCGTATGTGAAGGAGGATATACAGGGTGTTTATAAAGTCTTGTACAACTTTAAACTTGAATAAATTCGGGCGTACATGGTGGAAGCAATTTGTAAACGGCGTACGGAAGCAAAAATATTGAAGGTTAATCTACATCCTAAGGATATTGTTTTTATGAAAAAAAAAACATTGGTACACCTCCTCCGCCAAACCATTTGACTGGGAAAACTGGTTTACCTGACGAGTTTTTCGTTGGATTACGTTTTATGGGATCATGCTAAACATGATGGGACGTTTCATACGAAAAGATTTGTTTTCTCCATTCACCAGGTGTCTGCTGCTGATAAAATTTTAATAAGTGACTGAATGTGATCTGCCCAAATCAAATTCTATTTTAAGGGCTCCCCTAATGCAACTTCGAGGTGTCTTAGAGAATGTGAAATCGAAAGAGGATTATGATGTGCCGAACGTGAAGAGGATCGATGAAAAGCCGGTCACCTCAATGCAGTTTCAGCGCAACGTGTGAGAAATCGGTGCAGTGTGAGTGCAAGCGGTGAAGTGAGTAAATTGGGTGCGTGTAAGTGCATACCTATCGACACTTCCAAAGGAGATTCTTGTACAAAAAATTTCTGGAAATTGATAGTCTCACTTGAAAAGCAAAGCCTTCTAAATTTCCAAACAGGCAAATCCGCACAGACGAAAACTTTCCCAACTCAGGCTGAGACCCACGATTGAACCCAAGTGGCGAAGAAGGAGGCCCTCGTGAATCTATTTGGCGCCCTTCCATCGCATATCAACGCGCCAAAGGAATCCAATCCGGTGAGAAATGCTTGACTGCCATACCGCGTGACCAGGGGTCCTCCACTGTCTCCCTGAATGCCATCATTGAAGAGGAGAAACACGAATGAGAACGCCTTCGGCTTGGTGCTGGGAATTAAGTTGACTAGAAGGTCTGAATCTTGGAATACAGAGGCAGAGACTTAAATTCATCTTTCTTCAATGTTCTTCTACGATGTGCTGTATGAACGGCATATTTGAATATCAGTCCTGATATTAAACTGAAAATTTTTGACATTTCCACAAAATGTAATTTGATCATATTAAACTTAAGTCTTATGCCATCCGAAAGAAATTTTTAAGTCAAAATTATTTTCCGAAATAATTTCAAACTAAAAAATTTCTTTCGAACGGGTTCTGCTCCTCATGAATATCTGATGTATTGCAAAATACGCTTCATCAATGTATTCTACATACTATAGGTAATCAGGATCATCGCCATCTTACAAACTCGAGGCTTTGCCTATCCGTTCTCCCCTCCTTCCCACCGTTTTGCCTTTGCGCTCGTCGCCTCCTGGATATCTTTACGCAGAGGGAATGTTTAAAGTGAAGAATGAGACATACGCGGCAGGCGTCGCTGCCAGGGCTGATTCCTTGGGCACAGATGATTCTCCCGTCCGTGAAGCTGTCACAATATGATGAATTCGTGACCACAGTGAAGCCCAGCTTTTGCAAGATGTTGGGATATTGCGTGGCGGCCGAGTCGGTCGCCCCCCAGCCGTACGCCGTTTGACTGCATGAGGAGATGCCTTTGTATCCCGAGAGGGAGTCGCTCGTGGGGTAGCAAATCGGCTGGATGGTCGGACCGAAAGTCAACCTCGAAGTCAATTGGATGAGGGCTATGTCATAGCCAGCCGTCTGGAGGGTACCTGAGGAGGGAACGAATGAGAAAACCTCAAGAAATAGCTCGTGGGTTAACGTCCGTCCGGAGCAGAATCAGACAATGCAGCGAAAATTCACGAAGTTACGTGTGAAGGCCGTTCTTTATTTTTCGGTTCCACGATAGAAGTCTCTTTGAAATGCTGTTTCTCTCATTTTGGAATGGAAAATATAGGCTTCAGAAGCATTCATGGGGACCATGCCCATCGGTAGAGCAATTTTTTTAAGTTACCATACTCATTCTAAGAGGACCTACGTTGTATGCCGATTACATGAAAAAAGCTGAACCCAATGAAATTTGTTTTGAATATGTATGTCTGCAGCGCACTTACATTTCGAACGTCAGAGAATGTTTCCGCACGAGGCGAAAAGAAAAAACGCCTAACCTCAAATCCGCGAAGAATTCGCCTGCCGCGAACTCTTCGCGAAGAGGAAGGGCCCCATTTGTTCCTATCCATTTACATGAGAAAGGAGACATCAACTTGGTCATGGTCTCACCTAGGTCGAACGATTCATGGGCGAAGAAGTTCTGGGCGGGGAAGACTAAACCGGCGGTATTATCGACGCTCCCCACTCGCACTTATTGTGCTTTCACCCAAAGAACAATTGCCGCCATTTAACCAAAAACATGAAACATTTTGCATTTTTTAAATGTCAGGCATTTCTCTCAGGAAGATTCTGGAAGAATGCATGTTTTACGTGGCTTCGGGACGCGATGCGTCCCAATGCCTCGTAAAACATGCCAACATCTCTCCTCGACGACGCAGCGAAGGCCTCTTGACGAAGTCACACAGACACCTTTTGAAGATACGATAAGAAGGTAAGATAACGGTGATGTAACCAGTCTAAAAACTACCCTCATTGCCTTGTTACATTACCTTCCGAGGCTCTCTGTGTGTCTGCAACGCTTCTGAAACGGAGCAAATTTGAAAGTGCGGCACAAAATGATTTCGACTGACTTGTTGTCGTCGTAGATGCAATGCCCGGCAGTGACAATCCACATATCGCTGATGATGGAGCCTGTGCAACCACCAATTCTGCCATCCAGGCGTGTGATTTCGATGTAGGCTATGAAAGGCGCTTCGCTTATGGTGGCCGGGGATCCACCCACGAGCAGTCCACCCTGTCTCACCAGCATTCCCGTGAATGGTCCCACGAACCTCCTCCAAAGACGGCTCCACCAGGCACCTCCTGTTGATCCTGTCGACGTCGACTGTCCACATCTCTGGCTCGTCACTGGATGGAGCATACATATCGACTCGGCTCAATTCAATGATTCTGCTCTAGCGTCACTGTCTTTTCGCATAACAAATCTTAATATATCGATTGAGCGTCCTTTACTTAGGTGACTTTTTGGTTGCTGATTTGAAAAATGCCTGATACCGCTCCTACTCATGCTTTTTTGAGTAATGAAACTCTACATTTTTCCTAATCGGTTGGTTTACGAATGCATCTCCTAAGGGAAAAAATTTCGGAGCAGTTCACCTGCTCAAAAGAATCCAACGTTCCGAAAACAAGCCAGAGATGTGATAGGTTTATAAAAACAATCTGCAAACATAAACCTCGACATAAGTAGAGCTAAGAAACCGGATTTCCATCTCGAAGCAGATTTTGATTATAATGAAAAAATTCAATTTTGTCCTACTCACTCGGAACATTCAATCTGGAGGAGACTCACATGAGAGGGACGAAGGAGCCTTGGAGCAAGAGGAACCTTGAAGAGTTTCCCGAGGAAAGAGGAAGAAGGCGAAAGCCAAGAGGATGCACGGCACCAGCTCCTTCATGTTCAAGTCTTGGAGAAGCTCTGGCGTTTGAGCGCTTGCGACGTTGCGAGTTGAGCGCCTTCGAGACGCATTAGCAGCAGCGCATTACCTTCAAGGAGAAAAAAAACAAGAATCCGGGTCCTACATGACAGGGAAAGTCAGTGCGAATCTTTTCTGCTCTCTCACCTCCCACATTACACGAAGGTAGGAGGAAAGACCTTGCGTTGAGTTTTCCCTGATTCGAAACTTCCATACCGCGCACAATTCCTAAATTCAGAGACTTATGGCATAGTCGAGATTTCCAAAACGGACTACAGTCAATTGAAAATTTCCTCAAAATCGCTGCTAGTGGCAGTCCCAGCGGCAAATAAATTCGAGTCCTAGTAGTGAATAAAGGTTGACGATCGGACAACGGATGAATAATTAATAATGGACAATGAACAATGAAAATTATCCTCTCAAAAAGCCTCTCTCAAAAGTATTGTGGGTGTAGACGCATAAGCATGTAGAACTTGAATACAATACGCGAACTTGACAAGTGAACCGAATTGATAAATCGAATGGAATGGGATGTGCGATATGAATTCCTCCAATTATGATCTTTCATCAAATTTTAGATCGTTTCAGGTTATCGTTACACTTGAAATGCAAGTGAATGAGAATACGAGAAGAATGTGAATTGGATCAGCTGAATGTAGATGTTGCCCTCCTTACGTGTTCCCATCTTCGAGCCGTTGAAACGGTGCAGGGGGAGCGCCGTTGGGATGCATTAGTCATGGCATGTCTCACGGGAAGAGGAAACCCATAGATCCCGTGTTCCCCTACGTTTACGCGCTCGCCGCAGAATGCGAGCCCAGGCTCCTCAAAAGCGAAAAACATAAAATAATATTTGGTAGGTCATTAGAAAAGACTCTCTGGATGACATTGAGAATTCGTTCGTCCCTTTGCGGTCGGTGCTTCGCTCAGAAAGTTTACTCAAACTAAAATGATATTTCGCCCTCATTAAACAAAGGTGTCGTAAATCGTCAGAAATCGCTTTTTAGACGTAACTTGTAAAATTTTCTCTGATAGATCGATAGATATGATTGCCTGGAGTGCGTGGATACATTCATCTTTGTGGTCTATGCTCTGGTTTCTTCGGAAAATTCATTTAGGCCAGGCGTTTCCTGCAGGATACCCACCGCCTGCCTCGACCGGAACGAGGCTTTCATCGGCATGCACGTTAAGGTGTCTCTGTTGAAACCACCAAATATTTTTTGACACGTCGACAGCAAAGGGTCTCCCGAGTGTATCCATGCCGGAAATACCACCTTTTCTCCCCCCGCTCACCTCCTGATGTCTGTCGTTTCCGACTGCCCAACACCCTTCTCCTCCCTCTTGTACGCTTGCGTCTCATAGCCTCCCTGATACGAATTCCATACTGAAACCTCGAAATATTCTCTGATAGATCGATGGAAGTGGTTCTCTGTAGTGCATGGCCATATTCACATTCGCGTTATATGCTCAAGTTCTCTCGGAAAGTTCATTCAAGCCAAGCGTCTCCGGTAGGATATCCGCCACCCACCTCCACCTGAACGGGCTTTCATCGGCGCACCCGATCGGATGTCTCTGCTGCAAAATCATCGAATATTTTTTTTTGACATGACAGCACGAGGTTTTCCGAGTGCACCGATGCCCGAAATACCACATTTACTCCCCAAATACTCACTAGAAACCCCACGTTTCAGATAGTCCTCCGTGCCTCCCTCCCCAAATCACGCTTTCGCCTGGTATGCCTCCCGATTCGTCATCAATGCTGTAATCCTAAAATATTCTCTGATCGATTAATATAAATGGTTCTTCAGAATGCATGGAAAAATTTATGCTCACGACCTGTGCACTCGTTTCTTCGGAATGTTCATTCAAGAGAAGCGTTTCCATTAGGATGTCCATCCCCCACCTATACATGACCGGGCTTTCATCGGTTTGTGTGCCTCTGGTACAAAATCACCAAAAGTTTTTAGGTGGCGGAATCGTCTACGATTCAGACGAGACATCAGTCGTCTTTCTTGGCATTCGAGTTGTTAAATTGTGGGACTTCTTCTTTGTTAGCTTGGTTTTCTAGCTGAGAGCCGCGTGAGCGGACAGGACGTACGCTTTTTTTTTCTCACAACATTCCTTCCCTGTTCCCTTCCCAACTTCTAGTGGCAGAATGTGCCTGGCACTCGCCTTTTCCCTCGCCCCTCCCACCCATCCACTCTTCCTTCCTTCTTGTGTTCTTCATCCAGATTTTTATGACTGGAAAAGGGAGAGCTTTTTTTTCCCCCTTCTCTACAGGTATTCCCTTGTTCTTCAAAATCCGTCCCTCTGTTGTATACTGAAATCGTTCTCATTTTATACTCATGGCGTTTACGCTCGCTACCAATGGTTATTTAACATCCATCCGTCCATTCCATACTACATTAGAATACGCTAAGGAGATTCATGGTAGATGTAGCCTCTAGCCTATGAAGCTTTTGCCCTTCAATTACAAAGGCTCGGTAGCCCATTGGCCTTTAAATCTTTATTTTTCTTGGTCATAGGCTTGGTAACCGTCAGGCCAATGAGCTTTTTCCTTCCATGGCATAGGCTAGGCCCGTTTCGTGGTTCATCCATGTAGTTGTTAGGCCTACCAACCTGTGCTTTTCCAGATCCTAAATTGTGTGGGATGTGGTGCGCCCGCGCAAGGGAAGCGGCGAGGCTGCGTAGGTCTGCATTGACCTATGAGCAAATTGAAAATCTTAATGCTGAGAGGGGAACTGCAGGAGAGCAGCGCGTTTACGCGACGAAACTTTAACCATGCTCGAATTGCGTTGGCTAGGACACCCAATGTCATTCCAGTCGTCTCGCATGATCGCGACCCTATGGATGTGGAATGCTCTGTTGAGCACTTCGGCAAGGTTGTTCTCATGGTCGTCCATTTGAACCCATTGGAGTTTTCGCCAGAGTTGAAAATGCTGTCGATGAAAACGCTCGCAATTTTCATGAGTTTAACTGACAGTACAACAGCGCAAACACGTTTGTTTCCTTTTGGTGCAACCATTCTTGACGTTACCGATAATGGCCTTTACTGCTTCAAAATATCCGGCGTGGTCTATCATTTCGCTTCGACACGTCTACATCCATCTTATAAGGTCGTTTCTCTGCTAAATCACAGTCAGCAAAAAGCGTATCCTCAACTCTACGTATGCCATACATATTAAGTGGTTTAAATGCAGCGGCGCATGAAAATTCGGAACGGGAAGTGCGTCGCTGCTTATTATCAATTGAGCAGGTGGCACTGGGAAACAATTCCAGTACACTACACGATTTCACATAATGTGGTAAGGTGTACAATGTTTTCAGCGTGCCGACTGGTACTTCAGCAATTTTTCTGCCTGGTGGGATGACGCGTCGCACAGCCTTCGACTTGCCATTGGATCTGCTCAAGAATGAAACGTGTCATTCATCGCGCAAAAAATCAGGCGATGATTCGAGCTACCGACGTCATCATTTGGGATGAGGCGCCAATCGCGCTCGCTGAAAGGCTGGCAACACTGGAACGGGCGTTGCGAGACTCGATGGACGATGACCGATTCGGTGGGAACGTAATTGTGCTGGGTACAATCGTTACATTCGCCAAATGTTGCCAGGCGTCCGCAAAGCATCTCGCGGTTAAATCATTGACTTGCGTCGAAATGGGCCTGTTATGGCCATCGTTTCAAATGAGTCGTTTGAGAGAAAAAATGCGCGCTGCTGCAAGCGAAATTATATTTACTCGATGTTGGCAGTGAAACATTTGCACGAGTCCAGGGGGATTCATCTGAGTTCTTCGTGCGTTAACAGGCGATTATATCTTCGATAATATGGTGAACGAGCTGTTTAGGTAACTACATAAGGTCTGCAATGCCGAAGTGAGCAAGCAAACGCGCTCATTCCGAGTCCCTAGAATGAGCACTCCTGTTGAGTCAACCAGAACGTGTCGTCCCGATTGAAGGCGAATTGAGGACACATCATAGTATCGACATTTTGAAGTACTGTACATTCATGGCGATGATGGCGCCGATCGCCAGGCCACCTTTCTGGCTGAATCCTTCGACAATCTCAATATTCTGGGTGTCTTTCCGCACGCCCTAAACCTAAATATTGGAGCTCTCGCACTGCTTTGGTTTTGAGTCCTTTCACCTTGCCTATGGCCGAAAAAGTCATAGCATTATGGGCATCGAACTTCAGGCTAAGGTAACTGAGGCTTAGGTCACAGCGGCGGACCGATGGGGTAAAATGTCCGATTCACAATACTAGGGGCTTCGAATGAAAAGGGGGCAATGGCTGTTTCTCATACTTTAAGGCTTGCCGAGAGTTGGGGACTAAAAGTCCCCATATCATTTGAACACCCATAGTAATTGAGGTGATCACAGATGCTCACTTGCTGCCTGGAGTTTCACTGGACACGTCAACCCAAGTCAGCATACGTTCCCTCTTTGTCAATGTCGACTCAGTACCGAGCTTACCAACGGTACGACTATGAACAAGTCTTAGGGGCAGACAAGATCGAGTGGGGTTTATACTTACGGAGGCAGTGTCCATGCATGGCATCTGTACATTGCCTGCTCGCGAGTTCGCTATGAGTATTTGCTGAAGAAAAAGGTTATCGATTGGACGGAAGGAGGGCAAAACTGATGCCAATGTTATCGAAAATGTAGTGTTTGAAGAAGCACTTCTTTCTTTGTCCGATCCGTTCATTGGGACCTTTTTTGTTCATTATGATATAAACTTTCTGCTTCGTTCGCACGAGTGTCCTGTTTTTGATCATTCATGGCTCCTTCCATTTCTGTTACTTAACTCATGTTGAACTAATTTTGGCTATAATTTGCGAATATTGGCAGATGTAGCACGCCATGCCTCAGCATCTCTTTGATGCATATCTGTTCCATCGTATGATAATGACATTTTGGCAGCTGAAATCTGGCCAAGACTGTTCTTCATTGATGAGAAAAAGTATACGTACGGGTAGAAGGCAGCAATTGCGGCCATAGGTTGCTAATTATATTATAGATAGAATATGCTAAGGAGTTTCATGGTAGATGTAGCCTCTGGCCTATGTAGCTTTTGCACCTCGAGGAGATAGGCTAGGTAGCCCATGGGCCTATAAGCCTTTGCTTTTCCAGGCCATGGGCTCGGTAGCCGGTAAATCTTCGAGCCTTTTGGCTACCAAGTAATAGGCTTGGGGCGTTTTGCGATTCATCCATGCATCTGTTAGGCCTGCAAGCCTGTGCCCCTCCAGGACCTAGGACGGGTTAAACAGTCTAACAATGTGATGTGTTGCGCCCGCTTCAGAGAAGCGACGAAGCTGCGTAGGTCTGCATTGACCAATGAGCAACCTGAAGATATTGAAGCTGAGAGGAGAGCTGCATTAATTGTACAGCAGCACGAGGCTGCTAACGCTGCGCGAAGAGCATGCGCGCGTGTACGCCTCGAACCTTTAACGATACTAGAGTTGCGTTGGCTAGGACGTCCAACGTCATTCCAGCCGTTTCACATGACCGCGACTCAATGAATGTAGAAAGCTCTGCTGAGCACTGTCTGGCTTTTCATTTCGAAGCGGGAAACTCTACAAGGTTTTGTCATGATCATGTTACAATGAAAATGCTCGTAATCATCGCGAGATTAACAGACACTACAACAGCGCAAACGCGTTTCAAACGCTTCCTCTCGGTGCAACGATTGTTGACATTACCGATAATGGTTCTTACTGCTTCAAAACATCCAGGGAAGTCCATTATTTGACTCTGACCTGTCTACGTCCATTTGGCGGCGTTGTTCCTCGGCTAAATCAGTCAGCAACTAGCGTATGCTCAGCTCTGTTTATGATACGGATGAAGTGGTTTGAATGCAGCGCACGTGAAACTTCGGAACGGGAAGTGCGTCGTTGTTTATTATCGATAGGGCAGGTGGCACTGGGGAACAATTCCTTGACACGAATTCACATGCTGCATGGAAGTGGACAATGTTTTAAGCGTTGCATGCTGACTGATATTTCTGTTATTTTGCTGCCTGGTGGGATGACGCGTCACACAGCCTTCAACTTGGCAATGGATCTGCTCACGTATGAAACGTGTTGTTCATCGCGCTAAAGTCAGGCGATGATTCGAGCTGCCGACGTCTTCATTTGGGATGAAGCTCCGATGGCGCCCTATTGATATTTAGATATGAATCAGTATTTTAGACACATTGTAAAAATCCAATTCGACTTTGATGGGCCGTTATGACCAGGTTTCATTTTGTAGGGCCATATTCCCTCAAATTACCCTATACCGCCTATGGTAGTTTGCGAGGATGGAGGAATACAAGAGGAAAACGTGACTGAAACTGATCGGTAAAATTTGGACGCATCGTCGAAGAGAAATGAAAACGGAAATGATGTAAAACCACATACACGGATTTCTGGACACGTCATTCTTAACAGATTGAGAATAGGAAAGGAGAGACGCACCAAAATCGCGACCTACACCTCATTCCTGGAATCTGGCCATTCCAATGGGAATAAAGTCAGAAAATTTGGTGTTGCGGGCATAAATACATTTGTAAGACTCATTGCTATGGGCGTGTCAAAAAATGTTTGGTGATTTTGTACCAGAGACACACAATCCAATGAAAGCCCGGTCATATAAAGGTGGGGGATGGACATCCTGCTGGAAACGCTTCTTTTGAATGAATTTTCCGAAGGAACGTGTGCACAGATCGTGAGCATAAATATTTCCATGCATTCTGAAGAACTATCTATATCGATCGATCAGAGAATATTTCAGGATTGCAGCATTGAAGGCGAATCGGGAGGCATACCCGGCGAAAGCGTGATTTGGGGAGGGAGGCACGGAGGACTGTCTGAAACGTGGGGTTTCTGGCGAGTGTTTGGGGAGTAAATGTGGTGTTTCGGGCATCGATGCACTCGGAAAACCTTGTGCTGTCGACATGTCAAAAAATATTCGATGATTTTGCAGCAGAGACATCCGATCGGGTGCGCCGATGAAAGCCCGTTCAGGTGGAGGCGGGTGGCGGATATCCTACCGGAGACGTTCGTATTGATTGAACTTTCCGAGAGAACCTGACCATATATTGCAAAAGTGAATGTGTCCATACATTCCAGAGAACCCCCTCCATCGATCTATCAGAGAAATTTTAGTTTTCTTGTGTTACGTTGAACTTGAATATATTAAGTAACCCTCATGAGTCAATTTTCCAAGGCCCACCACTTCCTTATGAGCTGATATGTTGCAAAAAGTTTAACTTGAGCATAAAATGAAAGATATCTATGGAAAAGTGAGTACATTTGCTTGTTGAGAAGACCCAAAAGTTCTAGAATAACTGGATTTACCTAAACAGTATGTAGGCCTATAGCTCCGCAAGCTGCATTTGAAATGAAAGAGTGATAGAAGTATCCTGTAATGATGGATGAGAACAAAAGAATTTCGCCCCAAAGGAAATAATTTTTTTAAGTTGCAGATGTTATAGTCATGTAGAAATATACTTCATGTGACCAGTAAAGTACCTTCATTTGGTGAGGATTAGAACATGCAGTGAACAAGCTGCATGCTATAGGCATGAACTATTTGCATCAGATCTTGGTCTGTGCTTTTGTCATTACATTCAGGAATGAAACAAATTTCTTTGAGCCTACATATTTCTATCCTTGATACCAGTATTTATATTTCTTTGCTTAACATCTGGTTATTTCTTGCTTAAGAACACAATGACCCTCATGACCCTTCCACAAATTTATCATAGATATGTCATGTTCCTTTGATCTAGTCATCTCCCTCATGATCCTCCACATAAGGAGGAACTTCAATAATTGAACAGCACCCAGGATCAGTATTGGAGGAGGTGATGGAAGATGCTGATGAACCAGTCAAAAGAAGCCTCTTAGGAGCCTCTTAGTATTCTGAAGAGGTATGACATGATCTTGGAACATCTAAGCTAATTAAAAGTACTGTATGCTATTCACGTAATCCATTTATCAGATCAAAGTCCGAGAGTGAAAGCATTCACCCCCATATTTCATGAGAACTTCTTGAATCAGTGGTTATTGCCAATAACCTTGCCAATTGCCAATAGCCAATCCTCTTGCAGGGAGGAGACAAGATCTCATGTCTTGTTGCAAGGGAATTCACCATATTCACTTTGGGATGCACATCCTTCGCATCCATCAAATGCTCATTGGGACACAGAAATGAATGCTCCTTTGAATTCTCCAGTAGTTTCTGCAGTCACTGCTGCAGTAAGTGAAGTTCTTGAAAAAGGTTTAAGATAAAGTTTAGCTCATAATTTTGAACCTTTTTCTCCCCGCTGCCTTACAGTAGATATGTACCATCTTCATAAATTTTACTTTATGATTAATAAGAGGCCCTGTAAAGATTCTCTTTTTTTTCATCTCACCAAGAAATCTTGCTCTAAACCATTTTTATTAAATTCCATGAGGGTTGAGTTACTTCTTCTGATGAAGTCCACATGTTTTGTTTTACTGTTTCAAGTATCTCAACATTCATCATCTTTGATTAAATGGTTAAAAAATGGGTTGAATGACTATCACCATGTTATTTGTCTGTTGGTTTCTGGTTGCCTACGAAGGCGTAACAATAGTTAAACCAACTATTCCTTGCTTATCTTTTTTTTCTCTGTAGAGCTTGTCATGGAGAAATTCCCAGGATACTCAGAGAAGCATATAGCAGATAACAAGGGGGAAATGAAATGTCTTCAAATGGTTCAAAAAAAGTTCAACCGCTGTACATCTTTCGTTTTCTGGAGCATTGCAGATCTGATTAAAAAATAGACACTTATTCCCCTTATCTTCACATTCCTTACATTCCAGGCTGTACACCAGCCTGCATCCAGCTCTAAAGACTGACTTTACAGCTGTACTCTAACTTTTCTCTGATAGTGTGGACCCTTGGCAGCACATTTGACATGTCTGTTGTAGCCTACTGATGTCCTTATATCATGCAAGACTTGTACCCTTCCCTCCACTCTACGGCAACCACCTATAGAATCCTATAAGATTTGCGAAACAAATATCTTATAGGATCCCTATAGGACTATCTTCCTATAGGGTTCTTACAGGATCCTATAAGATTTTTGTTTCACAAATCTTATAGGATTCCTATAGGATCTTTTCATAAGGGCGTGTTCCGTCGAATGGGACGCACGAACTGAAGACTGTCGCTGGAGAGATTCTTCAGCATAAAGCCCACGGCAGCAATTTGAAGTACTGTTATGAAAGATATGAAGATGCGAGTGCATCCCCTACCGAATGTGAGCAACAAAATTTGAATATAGGCTTCTAGTCATATATTATTTGAAAAACTTCATCAACGTAGCTGATTTAACAGAAAAATAATACATGTGAAAATGCATTTGTTCGGAGAGGATTCATTTTTGCGGGGAGGTAGAAACATTAGCGCACGCTGATGTTACTACCATATTTGAATAGGCGAACGCAAAAACCACAATGGTAGTAAAGTCTGTTACGGAAAATTGATTACGGTAGTTACAAATGCGTGCGCGTAAAACACTACCGTAGTCGGTTTGGACAGGTCAGATTCCCGTACTACACCTGCAAAGACAACCTGTTTTTTATGAGAAAAATAATGTCCATTATCGACTGTAACTAGAAAGGACTAGAAAGGAAACAAAATAAGAATTTCAATGTCCCAACATATTGGAAAGCATTGCAAACACAAAAACAATTAAATGGTTATGTGGAGTGAGAAAAAGATGCGGCCAAGCTCTTGAAACATAAGATAGCCTCACTTTTACTTCTTAAAAAACATCAGTTTCACCAGGATACCTGGGAAAATATCGTGAGCCAACATCGTGAGGCTGTGTTTGTGATAAAACTGGCATTACCCGGTCAAAACTATTAGACATTTATGTTTCTTCTGCCGGAAAATTATGAAATTTATAACCGACGCTTCGAAGGCCCATCATTCTGAGTTCTCCATCACATGTCGACCATCTTGTACAATGGAGCTATATCGATACAGTGAAGCACCACGTTTTCCTTCATGACATTTTGCAAAGTACGTTGGTCCCTTTCAACATTGTGACCACGTAAGCAAGAGGTTCGGAAGCTTGAGAGACGTAATCTGGATCAGGTACCAGGGAGTAGCTTTAATTACAGAATTAAGTGGATTCATTGCTTATGGAAGGCTTCTTCCATTATTATCTGTAGGTAAAATCATACCCAAAAGTGGAAGACTACAATGAGAAACATAAAAACTTGGATTTGCAGAGGTCCCTTTTCATGAAATTGTCTCTAATCTGGAAGTTTCCAAAAATTATGCTGTATGGGAAATTGATACAGATGGAATACCGAGTATTGTTACATTATGCGAAATAGAGATTTAATGGGCTCTTTGGGAGTTTCCATCTTGCCACAGGTTTAACTGTACTCCTATGCAGTATCCCCATAATGCAACAATAGCACCTCATCCTTGGTACACATCCTTGACTCAAAGTTAATTTATGCTGATAGATAATCATCAGCTATCATCGTATAAAGCAGACTAGCAATGAATGCCCCTTTCAGAGGGGCATGGCAGATATATAAAATGAAGTAATGTGAAAACCAATTTTCAATCACTTTCCCTTTCTTCAATCCTGCCCCCCCCCCCCCCTCCGGCTCTCTACGGGACTCACTAACGTTAGGCCTATCTGGAGTTCCTCGAACCATCTCGAATAGGTCTGAGGAGAGAATGCTCTCAAGACGCATGGAATCCATGGTACGCGCCATCCTGTTAATTCAGGGATGTCCGGATAAGATATCTGCAGATCCCACCACATCGATCAGTAACAACTAACCACCGCTTCATTCTCAACTTATCTCATGAACTCAGCACAAAAATGTCTCATACATTAAAAGCAGAAGATCCAGACGCCAATACGAAGGTTGAAACAATCTTGAATCTGGCATAATTTCGGTACGGTATCCGGCAACACTGGGGGACGGTACCGGAGGAAACACTCTAAGCCTAATTGAACGACAGCTAATTTCATTTTTTGTGGCAAAATGGAGCATCGCAAACAGCAAAAAAAACCACTTTTCGTCATTACGAGTCAATGTCTTCCTTATGATTGGAGTTGAAGCATCCTTTCTCAATGGTCACATCTACCAGCGCGGTTAAACTCCTTGGGTCATAGCTATTTTTCATTGTGATTTTAAGTTACATCTGGTTGTGAGATGCCATTGCCTGTCAAACGCGAACAACATTCTGTAAGTGGATATTATTCATTCCCCTCTAAAATGTCCCTTGAAATGTCTTCTTTGTAAAGGGCCTTGCATAACATAATTGTAATAATCGATTTCCTTGAGGAAAATTTAGCAAGATTCTCCCACCCGAAAAAACGTCGAGAGTGGCAGGACTCCAATCTAACACTTTCTCTGAAGTGAAATTTCCTAAAACCACATTTAGTTCAATGACATTTATTCTTTTTGTCTGTTTTCCTCCTGAAAAAAAAATTAGTATATTCGGTGAGTGAAAGTGCATGCTCACCATCACTTCCAAATGAGATTTTTGTACAGAAACTTTCTGGAAATTGATAGTCTCACTCGAAAAGCAAAGCCTTCCAAGTTTCCAAGCACGCAAATCCGCACGGAAGAGAGTCACCCCAACTCAGGTTGAGACCGATGATTGAACCCAAGTGGCGAAGAAGGAGGCCCTCGTGAATCTATTTGGCACACTTCCGTCGCATGCAGTCCCGCCAAAGGAATCCAATCCGGTGAGAAATGCTTGACTGCCATAGCGCGCAACCAGGGGTGCTCCACTGTCTCCCTGCGGACCATCATTGAAGAGGAGAAATACGAATGAGAACGCTTTCAGTTTGGCGTTGGGATTGATGTCCGGAAGGTCTGGATATTGAAATACAGGAGCGGAGACTAAAGGTTACGGTTCACCGGCTGCTACTCCGTCAAAAATCTATCTAGACCAGTGTTTCCTAAACGGTGTGCCGCCAGTAAGGCATTAGGTGTGTCGTGAGATTTGAGAGTTGACGAAAAGAAACTAAAAAAACTTAAAAAACAAGAGGGAACGCCATCTCTCAGTGGAAAACGAGCTGAGAGTTGCTTTATCAAGCCTCGTATCAAACTGCTGTGTTCAGCGAAACAGCACAAGTTTCCCATCGAAAGTAAGTAAAAGGCTGGGTGCGCCATGGAAAGTGCAAGTGTCCTTATGTGCGCCGTAAATTAAAAAAAATTGGGAACCACTGATCCAGACGGTGGACGAGTAGAGAGAATTTTTGGTCACCACAAGGGAGGCTAGGAGGGGAGAGACAGACAGACACACGTGCACAAACTGTCTGCTGCCATGATCCGTAGTGGTGCTTTGTCCTCGTTTTCGGGCCTTCCTGCTCATGCGTGAAACACCTGCCTGCGACGCTCACTATTCAAAGCAACTACCATGAGTCAGAGTTCTTCTTCCAAGCCTCTCTTCTTCGATGAGAAAATGTATACAGGGGTAAACCAGAACGTGGTACGTCTTTGCTGTTTCTCCGCTTGCAGCAGTTGTCCTTGGAATTTTACACTATTCCTCATCTAATTTCATGTACATATTGTCGCAACTAGTTGAACGTGGAACTCGTCCGGTTGGAAATGCAGATGTCGATGAGAAAAAAATAATGCCGGACAGCCTCTTTGTTTTCATGTACACGACTATTGCTGCGGTAGGCCCAGGGATATCACTGGATTGGAATTCATTAGATTGTGCGGTATGTAATCATTCAAGCATCTCACTCCGTGTAAAGACTATGCAGGTATCTGAAGCGCGTGAAGCGAAGAAAAGGCGTTAGACTTGGTGCTTGGTATCAAGTTTGCAAATCAATTGCAAATTAATCTGTAAGGATTGGGCCGAGTGTTGCTTCAAAGTTTTTGGATTAAATACGCTTTCCTAGGAATAGCAGTGAACAATTACTGTCGTTCCAATTTCAATTTTATGTTTTTTTTTTAAGGTTCATTTCGCTTCATGAAGGGAGCATTGAAAACCTAAGACAAACGAAACACCGTGAAGCATCTGAGTTACTTTCCCTCCTGAGATCGTCTCCATGCATGAAGGCATTGGAAGGCCGTGAAACTCTGCGCTAAATTTGCAAAACTCTCGGGTTCGAGGCCGTCAAGCGTCGTCTTGGGGAGTTGGCCATGTCTTGCATGAAAATCTTATTTTAACTAAGTGCTTTACTTTCATTCATGAAAAAAACGTTTGAAACGATAAAACCATGCTGCAAGAGCGGGCTGAAGAACGGGTGGTAAAGCTGCTGCGCGCCTATGAAGAGTAATCTTAAATCCATTCAAGATTCAAGATAGTGATATCAAGAGGCGATTTCACCCATTTCGATATCACGTGTNCGATGTCCACGGGATTCCCCTCATCCCTCTCTTCCATTGCCCAGTCGTTGAATTCGAACAAATCGGTGAGACGATTTCGACGCCTCCTAAAGCCGTGTTGAGAGTCCCTAATGAGCGCGTTTCCTTCGAGGAAATCCAAGAGATGGTCCCTTAGTATGCTCTCCATGATCTTCCCTGGGATACTCGTGAGACTTACCGGCCTGTAATTTCCTGGATCACTCTTTTCGTCCTTAAATATCGGTACGACGTTTGCTCGTCTCCAGTCCTTAGGTACTTCCCCGCGCGAAAAGCTGCTTTCGAATATAATTCTTAGCGGAACCGATATTTCTCTCGCGGTTTCCTTAATGACTCTCTTGGGAATCCCATCGGGGCCGGTCGCTGCGCCCTAAGCCAACTTCCCTATCGTATTCACGATCGTCTCCTCGGTGATGGAAATATCCTCGATGCGCGCCAAGGTCACCTCCTCCGAAGAATCCTATTCATATTCAATATCAGCCATATTCGATTATCTGTCCTGATATTAAACTAAAAATTGGACAGCTCCACAACGTGTAATTTGATCGTATTAAACTGTATCTTACGCTATCCGATTTAAATGTAAGTTTAAAATTTCCTTCGAAAAGGGATTTTATGGAAGTTAAGAGCAAACAAGACATCAGCATACCTCATGTATAGCTGATGTATTACTAAATAAGCTATATCAATGTACAGTATATACTAGTGATACCCAGGATCATCGCCATCTTATTAATTCCAGACTTTGAGAAGCCCCCCCCCCCACACACCCACCCTTTTGCACTCGTTGCTCCAGATTTCTTTACACAGCGGGGGAATGTTTAAGGTGAAGAATGAGACATACGCGGCAGGCGTCGCTGCCGGGATTGTTTCCCCGGGCACAGATGACTCTCTCGTTCGTGAAGCTATTACAATTTGGCGAATCCGCGACCAAATTGAAGCCCAGCTTTTGCAAGATGTTGGGATATTGCGTGGCGGCCGAGTCGGTCGCCCCCCAGCCGTAGGCCGTATGACTACATGAAGAGTTGCCTTTGAATGCCGCGATGGAGTCGCTCGTGGGGTAGCAAATCGGCTGGATGGTCGGACCGAAAGTCAGCCTCGAAGTCAATTGGACGAGGGCTATGTCATAGCCAGTGGCTGTGAAGGTATCTGAGGAGAGAATGAAGAATGAAATCTCATGAGAAATTGCTCGCAGTTATTGTAAATGGAGCAAAATCTCACGATCCAGCGATAATGCTAATGCACGGAGTTTCGTGTGAAGGCCGTTCTTCATTGTAAGGATCCGCGATAGAAATATCATTAGAAAGCAGTTTCTCCCATTTTGGAACGAAAAATAAGGGGATACGTAAGCATTCAGGGAGCCCATGCCCTTGGGTAAAGCAATTTGTTGAAGCTACCATTCTCATTCTGTGAGGACCTACGTTGCCTGCTGATTACAGAAAAAATTTAAATCAATACTAATCAGAAGAATAACTTGTTTCGAATCGTGTTCGTCTATAGCTCCTTACGTTTCGAATTTCAAAGTAATTTTTCCGCACGAGGCGAAAAGAAGAAACGCCCAGACTGAAATCCGGCCAGTCGCGAACTCTTCACGAGGACGGCGCCACATGTTCCTATCTATTAATACTTATAGGAGGAGGGAGGTCGCAACTGGGTCATGGTCTCACCTCGGTCGAACAAGTCATGGGCGAAGAAGTTCTGGGCGAGGAAGACGCTTCCGGCAGCTTTATCGACACTCCCCACTCGCGCTGTCACAGACGTTGCTTTCACCCTGGAAAGGAGAACGACCGCCGGGATGTTACACTTTAACCGAAAACCATAAAATATTTTGCATTTTGAAAGCTGTCAGGCATTTCTCTCGGGACGATTCTGGAAGAATGCATGTTTTACGAGGCATGGGGCCACGATTCGATTCGGAGCTGATGGTGACAACCTAATGATGGCGCGGAAATCTTGGATGGTGAAAAGTTCAGGATGAACATGCCCTGAAATCCCGCAAAAGTCAGAAACGACGATATTCTTACAATCGACTTCATGGTGGGAATTTTCCATGAAATTACCTTTAAAATATTTAATCTCCAAAAAATTATCTTCGCTCTTGCAAATATCGGCAGAAAGCATGGAAAACGGAAGGTGGGAGCTGAAATCACGCGTGATTGTGTTCTATCATACCATCATAAAAAACATCTAGTTTACTTACCCTCTCTGCATGGAGAACTGGGAGAACTTGTCTGGCACTCTTGAACTAGTAAACCTGCAACAAACCGGAAGAAACGAAATGCTCTGTCGTGGAAGGAATCCCCATGATCTTTAACGAATTCCACTCCAGTAGAACCCGAACGTGTTCAATGA
>CAJPEV010004521.1:0-12323 GCA_905338385.1 Darwinula stevensoni | reverse complement strand
GTACATTTTTGGAGGTGATCTTCCCCTGGATGTACTAAATTGCACAATACAGGAGAAAAGGTCCGACCGCAATGTTATATGGAGTGTCCACAAGATCAATACTTCGTTTCCTCAGCTAGTACCCAGAATGAGGAAATGAAGTATTGAGATCGCAGTCTCTACCATCGTTGTTATTGTCCCGTTCTTGGAAAGGGTTCATTTTGGGAATATGAGCTTTTTCTATCTTGACCCCATTAATCTGTCTAGAAAATGAAGATAACAGAAGATGAAGTGTCTGTGTTCATTGATTCCTATAATGAAACAATGTGAGACATATGGCAAGGTACTAGACATTCCTGTGCGGGACTATTCCAGGAAAAGGGAGAAGGGCACTTGTGTGTACTGTGAGAAAACGAGACTTACGTCTCCATCTCGTGGCAAGGAGGACAACTTTACAATTCTCTAAAACTCCTAAGTCCATGTTGTATCAGAATGTTGTCGCTACGTTGTCCATGTCAAGAGTGTCAACATTCTCTCAATGTTGATAGCTAATGTTGGAATGACATTTGTAGAAGTGTTGCAGCAACATTCCAAGTGAAAACATTGAAGCAATGTTTTCTCAATGTTGTACAGCAACTTGCAACATAGAGCAACATAGGCAACATTTCGAAAACGTTTCATCAATATACTGTGTTACTTGGGTGTGCAACACCCGGTACATTACGTACTCATCGCCAAAGAAACCACCAAGGAGTTGAAAGATATTGATAACTTTGGTACACCAACTCATAGTAGTGTTTCATGGAATACGAAATTTTCATAGATTTCATGGAATTTCAGTATAATAATGTTTTAAGGGCGTGAAATGAATATTCTACAGAGAAAACGGCTCCACGTCATTTCACTTAAAGTCATTTCCATATCAGATAAATGACTGCCGACAATTCGCTGCAGACAATGTATCCATATGCGTTAATTAACTGTATGTCATTTCCCTGTGATAGCCTTTCCGCTGCATCCACTTTCGCAGTATAAGTCGTCCTGGAGTCGTCCTGATGGAGATGAAATAAAGCAGGTTAATAATGGTCTCATAATGGGGAAACCCGGGGATTGTCAGATGAAGTTCAAAACTGAAGATTGTGCGCAATACCGTGCAAATATGAAAGGGCATCAATTTACTGCCGCTATTCAACCGAGGTCGGGAGGCGATCATCAGCTGCCATGTTTTTTTTTCCCGAGGCTGCGGATGGACAGAGTGCCTGCACTCGGAAAACTCGGGCCTCCTGGCGTCCCTGCTCCTTAATTAAATACTCGAGAAATTTCCATAGCGTTGGGTGAGTTCATCCCAGACCACCTAGGAATACATTGTGCCAGGCTTCCATGGGACTGTTCGCGCGAGGAAGACCTTGGACGATGCAGTCGTAAACGTTCCAAAATCCGATTTCCAACGTAGGTTTTGCTCGACCTTTTCTGATCTGCATACTACAGGTTGGCTACAAAGTCCCTTTGCATGAAAAAAAAGATAATTTACCTCTATTCGAAGAGCTCCGTGTGTTGCCCTCCATTCTCAGCACACTGTTGGATTTGTGCCCAAGTTCTTCTTGACATATTCTCCAAAGTGGAAGGCTGCATACTGAAAAAGCAGTTCCGGACAGCTGTTTTGAGTTCCTCAATATTTGTCAGTCTTAAATGTGAAATATTCTCCTTGATAAGGGAATTATCGCATGTTGCCATGTGTGGGTCCACGATCATGGACCCACGCACTCGCTACTAGTCTTACCTCTATCGTAAACTCACTAATGTCTGCCGTGTTGAAACCCCACCTGGAAATACAATTTAAAAAAATAATAATAATATTTAATGCAAAGGGACTTTGTGGCCACCTTGTATAGCTGCGAAAACCTTCACCATGACAGAGGCTGTGTAGGTCAGTTATACAGCTTTAACCTAGTTTTTCCCTCGCATGATCCCCAAATGAGGATCCGTTGTGACAGCAAAATCTCCCATATAAAATTAAGAATTCTTTCACTTTGCATGAATACAATACCTCATTCCCTGCTCAATACCAATATTTTAGATTATACTCCCAATAATTTTACATAAGTATAACAGTATAACAGAGGCATTAATTTAGAATGTAAAATTACATAATGCGAATTGCATATATATATGTACACATAATTTATATAAAAATCATGAGGAAATTCATGAAATGGGTTTCACAGGCTGTTGAGATTTGATATAATTTGAACCCATAATGTGATGAAGACGTGCTCCGCAAGCTCACAGTGTTTTTGGGCACCTTCCAGCAAGGAACATTAAGCTTTATCCTTAGGCGCACAGGAAAGGCATGAAATATGCTGGAGAACTCTTGCTTCATTACCATACTGCGAATGCATACATGTGGTGGGTTGAGGAAAAGAACGTAATATTCTTTAAAGGATGAGGCGATGAGGTTATCATACTAATAATTGAATCAGCACGCAAGTGGGCCAATGCTTCGCTTTCACTCTTCGCACAGACTACTTGACAGGAAAATCAGAGAGAATGACTTCCTCGGTGCATAATGTTCTAAGGACTACGGAGGATGTGTATGTCACAGGTTCGGTGTGTGCTTTTTACTGTTTCTCTTCGGAGGCTGGCAAATTATTATAATTATATGATACCGATCCCATGTAATTATATCCCATATAATCCCATATAAGTATATGCAATATAATTAATTAGATCCCATATAATTATATGCAATAAGCTTAGGGGAAGCAAGTGGTAGCGGGTGATTCGGACCCAGGCGGTTTCGATCTCTCTGTTCCACGGCCTTAGTATTTGATAACAAGGAAGGATTCAGGAGTCAGTCACTATACACCCTGAGCCTTTTAATCACTGATTATTATAACATCAACAGAGTAGTTTAACAATATTAAGAATCATGTAAATATGGAGACAATGCACTTCTCACGTCCTGGTGTGTATTGAAGGAAGTCTGGACGAGTATGTCCATCAAGAAGGGAAGGCTTGTCTCTGGAAGGCGCGTAGTGCTCGTCTTCTGCACAACTGTTCTGGAGGTCCACCCGGTCTGGAATCCTAAGACACAACTGTTCTGTGTAACTGTCTGGCGTGGAATCCCCCTCTAGTGCGGCTTCGGACCCCTTTTAAAGCTTGTTCATGCCCTCGGGCTTATTTCAAGCCCATCACATGTAGGCCTATGATATCAAAGGTCACAGAATCCACAGACGAAAGTCACAAGGCGGTTCGCGCATGTGCAGCCACCAATATGAATCCACGTTGTATGTTATGGACTTTGGGTAGAAAGCGTGCTTGGAGGATGAATCACCCAATGGCGTCCGTGATGTAACATGTTTTTTTCCCCCAATAATTATCGAAATCTCCGCCCGTAAACGTTGGCGATTGATAAGATTAGCAAATAAATTAAATTAAATTAAATTATAGAGAAACGCAATTTTCACTGTGCGCATGCATTCTGCGCAACTAGCAATCAGTAACCCGTGGAGTTACGTGCATACCTAACGCTGACTTGAAAATTCAAGTCACATGTTCTACCGTGTGGTGTTCCCATCGCTCCTAGGGTATTGCCTTCGATAAGAAAAAATTCCTCATTTTTATTTTGTATCAATGCTGTTACGGAAGAGACGTCGAGGCTGCTGCATTTCCCTGAATATACGGTATGTCAATGTATTAAGATCATGAGGGTAATCGAGTTGGTCTGTCGTCAGTTGGCTCGGAGGGGACTGATTCACCGGCGGAGATCCTCGATCAGCATCATATCGGGGACGTCACTGGATGAGATGGATTTGGAAGCCATCCGACGAACGGCTCCCCCGTCGTATTTCGACCTGTACAAGGAAGAAGGAGAGGGAGCGAGGGAGAACGGCATGGAGCTACCTTCACCCCCTCCCCCTGGTGGTCTACCGCGGGGACCACCCCCTCCCTATCACGAAGGGGAACGGGGATCGGAGAACCCTGTATTCACCATGGAAGATACATCTTCTTACGACTCTATCTCTCTGAGGAGTGCAGAGGACGAATCCCATCTCACGTCTCGTCAGCAACGATAGCTCTCTGTTGACCAGAGAAATGCTGAAGTGGGATCGTGAGGTACTTCAGAAATTCTAGGGTATCTGTGATTCCGTAATACCTCCAAATATAAATTAATGTGGACCTTGACCACAGGCGTCTACTGATTTTTGGCATGCACCCAGAGATGTGGTTATAAATGCATTAAAGTCTGTGATTTACTATCCATGATTTTCATTCTGCTTTCCTGGCTTAGCCGATGAATTCCAAGCGATTAAGGGTCATGGCGTGCAGGGCGAACATAGAAATCGAGGTGAATGCCCGACAGTGTCGAAACCCTGAAAAAAAAAAGAGATGGGTGGTTTCACAATAATTCAATACCATGGACGGCAATTCTACGCCACAACCAGCTCCAAGCGCAAGGACCGTTAATATGCATTCGCACTGTCTTATCTCGAGATAGTGAAGGCCCTACATGGGGCTTATCTCTATCTGCAATTGAGTGCACCTTGTTCTATCATGGCGAGCAACACTGAAGAAGTTGGAGGATAGAACGGGGAATTTTTCCCTTCTCAAAGTCCACAATGGTGAAGCCCGGGACTCAACTGCTTCACGTGTCTCTCCTCGTCTTTTTCGCATCACTCATGTTCATCGTTGTGGGTGTGGGGTCCATCTTCTTTGCCGGGCATGATGGAAAGTCCATGTCTCCAGCTCTCAAGTTTGGAATCTTCATGACTGTCTTTGGTGGGGTTGGATTTTTGACTGCCTGTGCCTTCTTCCTCTTCCGCATCTGTATCCTAAAACGTGGATTGTCCTCCACTCAGGTCCGTTATGCGGTGGCTCCTTTCCCCTCCAGTTGCCTTGTTCTACATGCATAAATTCACTAATTTCTCTTCTCTTCCTCGATTGCCTGTCAAACAAGCAGCATCGATGCTCCTAGGAAAGAAAATAGCAATATTTAATGACCGGAAGTTTTATATACTGTATGTAAGGTTTCTGTTATCGTCATCGGCCGAATGTTCCCAATGTCTCAACTTCTTCAATGCGATGCGTTTGCGATAATTTACCTCTGAAGCATGCGGTATCTATTTGGAAACGTTCCTGCAGTGAGGAATAAATTCCGATTAGCGACACGTGGTCTACTCAAGGTGTGTAGAAGATTCAGAATGCCAAAAGGCACTCCTCCTTACTGTGAGCATTATGTAAAATGTCACATGGTACTCCACGCTCAACAAATTGTGCTTAACAAATCCGCATGCGCTCCTCAACTTACTTTGTCAACATCAGCCACGAGCTATAGCCATAGCTTCGGATTGTACAAGGTGAACTCCCGTGGAAACGGAGTAAACAGGATGGGGCCCTGAATGAGTCACCGATGAAAAGTGAAGGTCAAAGAATGAAAATTTCCGTTAATTCAGTAACGCTAGTCAACGTATGAATGTGCTACACTTGAGGGCTCAAATCACGTACCGAAACAGTTTTCTACGAGGGTAGAAAAAGCTAACTTTTCCTTTACTCCGGCATTGAACGCCCCCTGGCCCTCCTCCGCCGAGAACCATTATGCTTAAGTTTCTGCATGTGGATAGATGAGCCGGCGATTGAGCGACACTTCCGGGGTGACGATCGCATCTGGGGATGAAGTCGACTTCGACGACGGCGAGGTTGTAACCGTGGACTGGACGACGGCCGTCGCACCCGACCCGCCGCCTTCCTACGAGGACGTGATGAAACGAGAGCGAGGACGTCCGAGTCCGTCACCTTCCCCTCCTCCGGTGCCCAGTGATACGGGTCCCGTCTTCACCATCCACTCCTGGGTCCACCCGCAACACGGTGACACCGACACCGGCAAGAGAGAAGAGGATTTTCAACACGTCAATATGGAGGCGAATTTTTCTCCCGATTCGAACGCCTACGCGTACCAGCCGTTGTGAAACTGGCTCGTGTGTACCGGCGGCTCCGTGAAATCGACTCTTCTGCCTGCTCCATCCGGAGCACTTTCGTGTCGATTACAGTTTTTTTGTTCTTAAGGGTTTTGAAAAACGTGAAGTCGCCGACATCTGCCTCGTAGAAATGAGAGCATCCGGCCGGCACGACTTCGATCGGCAGAACCGTTTCATGATATACTAGCCCGTCGAGTCAGTCTTCAACAACTGCTCGAGCCAAATTATATCGCTCCATCGGTCCTTTCCAAGTGGGACATGGCAAGTTTTATAAATATTAACAAATATGCGAATGATAATACCGATCCACTACCTCATATCTTGAAAACTATTATATGCTCTTGCCCCGCAACAGTTTCTTTTGAAGAATGCACTTTTGAAAAATAGTGCTGTTTCTGACGGTACACATCCCAGCTGCGCTGTCGGAAGTGTCCGTCTCTAAATCAGTTCTGTGAAGCATAGGCACCTTGCGCGAGTTCCTTCGCAATTCATATTCGACGAGAGTTGGAGGAAAATAAATGCATTCAATAGGGTGAATACCGCAATGAATTTGTAAATTCTGATTTGATTATATTGTGCCGTCCGAGTAACTCCATGCAAGCATATGCCACTTATTCTCTTCCCGCAAATTGACTTAGGTAACCGCTCACCTTATAAAATTTTATTTTGATATACGCAGTATACCTTCGTATACCTCTCAAAGCTGAAGTCTTTTTCTAGATAGAACGCTGTAAACTTAACGAAAAAAGAAAGGGATATTCCCTCCACGCTCTCATTTCTTCAGGTTAGAAAGAAACCAACTCGTCCCAAGAAGAAAACCGTGATCGATCTGTTCGGACTCGAGGGAGCCTTCCATGAGTAGGTGCTTTCATGTTTGCCTGATATGATATCCTAAGTTACATTATTACGAGCACGGTGCCTATTTACTTCAACACTAATTTTCGGTTACTGCTCCGCCATATTTGTTGTGCGCTGCAAAAAAAGGCGATCGAGTGCGATGGAGATTTGAGCATTTCTGGGATCTAAAGCTAGTATTTTAGCAGCCACACGAAAACTAGCTGCTCCTTTTTGCTACTTTGACGGTGGGAGTCAGATATCGTGCAGTATCTACAATGTTTTCTTGATGCCTTTTTTTATCTTATGACTTTCTTTTTACTTGACTTCAACGCATAAGAATTAAATAAGCTCATGTATGGGATATTCGAGGCACATGAAGAGTCCTTCCCAAGTAACAGAAGATATTCAGGTAACGTTTAGGAAATGTTGATGAACAATGTTGCTTCTATGTGTAAATGTCCAAAACGTCAACGTTGCTCAAATGTTGCGGAAGAACATTACATTGACGTTGCAAATCGTCACTTATTCGTTATATATACGTTGCAGAAACGTTTCAGGACTTATGTTGCTGCAATGTTGATGGAAAATGTTGCTTCACCGACTTCTAATTTGGACCTATATTGGCATTACTACATGGAAAAGCATAGGCTTCACTGGCCCTGAACTGGACCGATATTCAGCCAATATTGAATTATTTATTTTATCATTTCGTACCATATATTAATACTTCACCTCCGTACCCAGACGTTCCCATTAACAGGACGAAGCCTGTACTGGTATAACCCCTACCCATGCATAATACTGTATCTGTATCATGTATAGGCAGAAGACATAGTCCATTTTTGGGAGGTAGTCTTCCCCTGTATGTGCTAAAAATGGCACATTCCAGGAAAAGATCCGTCCGAAATGTTCTATGGAGTGTCCGCGAACTCCGTCCTTCTTTTCCTCATCTAGTTCTTGGGGTGAGGAAATGAAGTATTTCGATCGCAGGCACCCTACCATCGTTACTACTGATATGTATGACGTAATTCAACGAGTTCTTGGAAAGGGTTATTCTTGGGAATACGAGCTGGCTTTTCATCTTGGCCCCATAAATCTGTCTCGAATAAGTGATGAAGTGTCCGCGTTCATTCATTCCTATAATGAGACACATCGAGACATATAGCAAGGTACTAACCATTCCTGTGCGGGACGATTCCAGGGAAAGGGGAAAGGGCACTTTTGTGTACCATGAGAAAAGCCACACCTACGCCTCCATCTCGTGGCAAGGACAACTTTACGATTCTCTAAAACTTCTAAGTTCATGTCGTATCGGAATGTTGTCGCTACGTTGTCGATGTCGAGTGTCAACATCCTCATCCTCTCAATGCAAATGTTGCAATAACATTCGTAGAAGTGTCGCAGCAACATTCCAAGTGAAACCGTTGAAGCAATGTTTTATCAATGTTGTACATCAACTTGCAACATAGAGCAACATAGACAACATTTCGGAAACGTTTAATCAACAGTGTTACTTGGGTTGACACAAGTGGATAAGCAGTATAGCATCAGTTGGCGATTCATAACAAATTTGAAACGCATGAAAGTACTTTCCCAAAGTTATCCAAAGAACGCCGTTCCAAAAGATCTCATATCGACTTCTCATCGCATCGCCTCATGATGCGATTAGAAGTCGGCAATACAAGAAAATTAGTGAGAGGAATATTGTAGAAGCAGCATGAAATCTCCCTCTCTTGTTAAATTATCAGTCGTGCAGTTAATTTTCACATGCCTGCTGAAATTCAAACGTTAGGCAGCAGAAATACCGAAATCTTCATCGCACTCGATCACGAGGGGATGCGACGAGAAGTCAGCGATATGAGATCCTTTGGAACGAAGTTCATACGTCGATATTTCGGGCGATTCCTGGAAAAATCAGCAGAAAATTGGGAAAGTACTTTTATGCGTTTAAAATTTGTTGAGTCGCCAACTGATGCTACACTGCTTACCCACTTGAGTCAAGGACTCTTCAAATGCCTCGAATACATGAGCTTCTTATGCGTTGAAGTCAAGTGAAAAGAAAGTCGGGCGCATCAAGAAAACTGCACGATATCTAACTCCTATCGTCAAAGCAGCAAAAAGGAGCAGCTAGTTTTCGTGTGGCTGCTAAAATACTAACTTTAGATCCCAGAAATGCCCAAATCTCTATCGCACTCGATCGCCTCTTTTTGGCAGCGCACGACAAATATGGCGGAGCAGTAATCGAAGATTAGTGTTGAGNGATTGTGGCCGGTACAGTATGCTCATTGGCGCAATACCGAGTAAGACTTACATAAAATAAGACACGTTTGTGAAGTGAAGGTGTCGGCGGATGGCGGCCTGCGACGGTGGCGCTATAACGGGGGAGCCTATGGTAAGCCTTTAGGAAAGATTCCTTCTCGGGATAAGAGTTCGCGATAAGCGAGAGTGGCGGTATATCGAGGGTTGATTGTAATTGAAAAGGAAACATATGAGGAAAATGAAGCATACGTTGGATTATAGCCTTGAATCTCAAGTTCTTTTCTTTTCTACCACGACCTTCGTGTGGATTTCAAACATACCCATGATCAGCGAATCCCCATCTTTTAAACGGCGACCAACTAAAAAAAAGGTCCAGATCGTGTCTATAATCATCGTTGTTTCATTATCCTGCTATATTTCCTTTTTGAATTATAAAGCTTTTGCAATTCGTCCAGCCTTTTGTGTCCGCCCAGAATGTCCAAGGTAACTGAAAATTCAGCTCCATCGACGTCTCGCATCTTCCCTTTCTCACTTTTACGTATGAAAATATACCCTTTTTTTCAGTGGGAAAGGCGCATTCGATCCGCGACAGTGATCAAAGCAAACCTAATTGTCAAGAGGCGATTTATTTTTAAATACAATTCGAAAATTAGTTTCATGACGTTCCAGTGAGAGGCGTCACGGTAAGGCTGAGGTCTGTGTTACCGAATGGATAGGCGAAAGCTTGCATGACGCTCATTCGCTGGAGGTGGGAATCATGCCACTTGTTTCATCCTTGTTCATTACAGATATATTTGCACCGCGCAAATTAACGCCTTCATCTACCACGGCAGGGCTAATTGGAGCAAACATGAGGAATGTCGCTACTGTTTCCCTCGTTTCCTTCCCTAAAAGGTGATGGGGCAGAAGGAAATGATACAGCCGTATTTTCGCTACAAGTTTACAGTGGTACCTCGCATAACGAACGCAATTCGTTCCAGCGGTGCGTTCGTTATGCGAGGTGTTTGCGAGTGAAAGTGAAACATTTTTTCCTAATTTCCTTGATTTTTCGCGGCGACGTGGAACGGATTACATGATTTCCCATAGAAGTCTATGGGAAATCGTGTTTCGCATAAAGAAACACCTCACATAACGAACGCACCGCTGGAACGAATTGCGTTCGTTATGCGAGGTACCACTGTATTTCATTCTTCACCACGACCTGATTGTGTCATGTCTCACTTCTGGTCCCTTTTTCCCTGGCCACACGGGTCGGCGCAAAAATGTTCTTTTCCTCTTGTCAATTAGAATGCAATCGCTGAGTGACGTCTTTCTCATGAGGGCAAAGGATTAATTAGGGTGGAAATACCTCTCTGTCGTAATTTTCTTGGATTCAGTTTTCCAAAGCTTCAACGTAAAATCGAGAATAAGAATACAGGAGTCATGGTGGACCGTAGAAGAGTATATACTAGTACTAGACGATTGCAGCAAGGGCAGCAGAATCGAGGGGGAGGGGGAGAGCAGAAAATGGGGCAGATAAGAAATAAAGCTTCGATGCCTCCCCATGTAGAATCATCAAAATTTCACATGATTATTTCACATTTTTATCCAGCATAATTTTTAGAAGCCTGCACTTATCGATACAAGTGCAGAATGGCGCTGCCCAAATGAAAAGAATATCGAAGCTTGCTCTAGTTTTTTTCTAACAAGAAAAGTAACAGACTGATGGTGCCCAACAATCCTTACTACCCAAGAAGCCATGGATGATCCAAAACCCGTCCATGGACAGTCTAGTTGTCCAGCGATGGTCATAAGTCCAGAAGCGGTAATCCATTTGATGTACATAGGATGTCATCGCCATGGATCGATATCTTCTCATGCATTTTCAGCTTTATCCGAGCTGAATTTCCCTACATCGAACACTCAATTATTTCCATTTTATTGAGCGACAGTTTTATGGAATGGCGTTACAAGCATCCGATCATGGGATTTCGTTCCTTTTTTTCTTCTAATCTCCTATCTTAGGTCGAAACCCAGTAAATTCAATCATTATATGGATAGTGTGACATTATAATTGGACCTGCGCATGATTTCATTTAGAGTTCGACATTACGAACAAAACGATGTGTCAGTCCATCTTTGGGCATTCATTGGACGTTCAGCAAAGGAACTTCCAAGGACAAATTCTCACGGTCTACCTTTGGATGTCCTTGGATGGACCCCCCGTCCCGTTGAGGCCTTCCATCTGACGTGACATCTAGCAGTTCATTCAATAAATATATAGTTCTCATAATATAAGTGAGGTCGCGCTCATCCCGCCGCTGTATGTCTCCCGATTCCCTAAATGGTAACGAATTGTTCTGCGGAAGCTTTCATCCTCTACTCGATTATTTTCCACGTACAAGCCGGAGGAAGGAAGTCATTTTAATTAGTTCATTTGTTGAGAGACGTAATGTCACTCAAGGAGACTCCCGGCAATTCTTGCACATTGCATGGAGAGTGTGGTTCCCTATGTCAAGTAAGACTATTCTTAAGTTGCGCGAACAAAACTGCCATAGGCGATGGGAATCCAAGATCTTGATTGAGGGATTAGGACGGAAAATTGAGAGATTCGTCTCAATAACACTTCCTGTCCACACTAACGCTTTTCTCCTAGCTCTTCCAAGGAACGTGAGAAGACGCGATCGTCAATCACCAGGAAGAAAAACGCTCCTTTTCCATGCCATGAATAATCACGAGCATGCAAATATTGCTCCAGTGCTACCCAGCTACACTATTGCTGCACCCCTCAATGGTCATCCGATAGATTTCCCATAGGGAATCTCCAATGGATCCAAAGAGACTGACGTCCAACGGACATGTCCAAGGATTATCCTTGGACAAGACATTCAGTCATCCGGTGGATGGCCGAGGAGGATAAACATTAGATGTCTAAGTGTCCTTAAGGGTATGTCCGATGGATTTATTTTGGTTCAAAATGGCTACTTGGGTAAGCACCACATGACAAAATAACTCGCCACTCAGAAGCGGTATGCCTCAACCTGGTGGCCATTCTTGGCAATGAGGACCTCAGGGGGTAGCCAGTAGAAATGAGGGGGAGGAGTCACCTCCTCCCCTCCACCTCCCACCTCCGAGAGAATGCCCCTACCTGCCCAGTTTAAAATCCCGACTGGAATTTTCCAGCTGGGTTGAATCTGGTTTTGTTAGCTGGTTCCAGCTGGACTCCAACAGTAAATTCGGACCGATTCCAGCTGGGAGGAAGAGCAAAAATCCGGCTGGATCTAGGTTGGTTCC
>CAJPEV010004520.1:0-21499 GCA_905338385.1 Darwinula stevensoni | reverse complement strand
GCTCCAGGAAGCGCTGACGTTAGTTCTCGGGCCAACCACCAGGGCATAGACCGCCATTGCGGTTACCCTGCTTTCGCGCAGTGTCCAGTCTTCTTAGTATAAGGTCTTTGATGACGCACTCCCGGCCGCTGACACGGCGCCGCGCTCAGGAAGTCGTAAGCGCATGCGCATTCTGGTCACAAAAACCGCAAGAGCGAGACGAGCGCCTTCTCCTCCGTGACCGAATGCCAAATCAGGCCGAAATTTTTTTAGTTATCGTCGGACGACCAAAGTGTGACACACGGACGGACACACGGACGGACAGACACGGACGGACAGATCATAAGAGGTCTCTTTCCTTTCCGGAATGGAATAAAGACAGTCCGAATTTAGCTATTTCGGATATTTTACCTCGCGGAAGGTCCCCAGCCGTTCGACCCCGATTTGGATTCTGGAAATCGACAGACTGACGATCGGCAGCGGTCTCCGTCTTCAAAAGACCGCCGCTTCGGTGGGAATCTCGACTCCTCGCCGGGTCGGGGGAGATCCAAGAATCTCGTCGGAAGAGGGCGAGGCGAGGGACGTGAATCTGATCTCGATAAAATGAAAGAGGCATGATAGAAGTAAAGGTGCTTCGTAGAGACATTGTCCTTTGCATACAAAGGGCAGCAAAAATCATGCTGCTGGCAAGGGCGGAATCTGGACCGCAAATTTTGTTCAGGCAAATTTTTTCGCAAACCGAACCGTCTCCGAGGTAAAGGAGAGAGAGAGAGACCTTTACTTTTGACCTTTACTTTCGAGATCTCTCTGGGATTCTCCTGACCTTGCGCCCCAGATTACGCTGAAATGGGCTCAGTTCTATCAGAGGCCTTCGTTCACCCATTAGTTTTGTCATATTCAGTTCTTTAATTAAAGGTTTAATATATAATATATGGTATGATGTGGTAAACTTAAAAAAAATAGGAAAACTACATATAAAGCATGAAATTTTCAATTACCTTCATGGAAAAGCTCAAAAATGCAACAAAAAATATATTATTCCGATGTCGGCCGTAATTCAGGTCAGAAAGGGTTAAAGCGCAAAAAAATACTTAAATAAAGCCAAATTAATTAAAGTTACGTAAAGCGTTTGAAGTAGGGAGTATTTTTAATGCACACTGAGTTATATTCATGTAATTTGTGCAGATTAATTGAATTAATTACATTGATTCGCTTAAGAACTCCCGGCAGCGGTTTAGCCACCTCACGCTTCTTGTGCCACGTCCGTCAAATCACGTAATGACAAATTACGTAATGGCTACCTAACTTCTCACGAGACCAGCGAAAAATTGCTGCAGGGATTCAGAGAAGCCAGGTGGTAAAGGGCAGTTAGCCTAATTAAGTTGCAATCGGCGCCACGCTTCGTCTCCTCCAACTCTTGTCTTCAGGCCTGCAATCATACAAATAAGCACTAATAAGCACTTGAAGCTTCCGCCGCCCACAACTTCGAGCGAGACACTGCACTCTGGGCTTGAAGCGAGAGACTGCACTCACGTGGCTGACCGCTGCTCGAGGCGACATCTACGAGAGCGAACCATCCCCATTCAGAGCCAAGAGGCTCAGTGTCTCTGCAGCCCTCACTGGTCGCGGTGGTTCGAGGAACTCGAATGAGATTATTCGTAGGCCTAATTTGAGGGTTGGATTTCTTTCGGCTGAGGAAAGGTGGCGTTAGACCTGAAATGGAGGTCAGTGTTTGGCCAAGTTAATGCTTTGTCTTTGTTGCAATTGAATATTGTTCCTGAGGGTTTTTTGTCATCCGTAAAGTTCATTGAAAGGAAGGTAAAAAAGAGGGTGAAGAAAGGGGGGAGAGCATTCGAAAAGAAGGTATACCTATTTCTACATTTTCGTCTTTTAATTCTTTTTATGAGTCTCCAAGGTCAGACAAGAACAAAACCGCTCGTATTGTCGGTGAATCATTGGGCCAGAGAATACTGATAGGCTGCCTGCATCAATCTTAGCTCTTTATGTAGCCTACAATTTCTGTAAGTTGGAGGAGCATGACTAAATGCTAAATGTATGCCTGCTTTTTTGGCCTGTGGATGACCAGATGATTTCTTAGTTTTGCATGAATGTTCTGGAAGTTTGAAACTCACTTTTCCACTCAAGCAGAGCCAGAAGTACTGGACCCACATGAGATCTGCAAGAGAGTTTGGTTCCCAATTGCCTTCCACCAAAATGGATTTGGATGCACATTCCCCAAACAGAACAGTTTGGACAGAACAGAACCCACACTAGAATCTTTAAGGAGTTCTTTTTTGAATTGTGATCACTTATCCCACATCCTGGCATTGATACTACTGGTTCTTATTACATTGTATATCCAACTTTATTCTTTGAACTTACATATTTTCACCTGTTTCAACAGAAGCCAAACCTTCCCAGTGAGGGTAAAAACATACAAGGGTAAGAAGATGATAAACTTTCTTTACTGCTTTCTCTGTATCATGTGGATTTATAGTATTATTTTGTGAGAATATAATAAATTAACTATTTTAACTGTGTTTTTAAGTAGGGAATATTTGAAAATTTTAAGGTTCCTCTTATTTTCCTATTTTTACAAATGGAAAGGAAAGGTTTTTGTCTGTCAAATTTGAAACCCTGTATAAGTACCCTCTATATCTTCTTTTGCCTCAGATCACCTGCAAAGGTTTTATGCTATGAATCATATGTATGTCTATGTACTGGTATAGGCCTCTGTGTAGTGTATCATCAGTAATCTCATATGGTTTTCTTGATGAAACCTCCATCTGTGTAGGTACCTATGGGAAATGACTACCATTTATGAAAAGAGGCTGTGCTGATACAAAAGAGAAAATGGTAGTCTATCATAGGAACCTGGATCTGAGTCAGTTAGGCCCATCTTCTCCTGAGGAGAAGATTGTAGGCTTAGACCTGACCCGCAAATGGAGAACTGAAACCAGAGCTTCCAAGACCACTGAGAAGAGCAGCTGTTCTTTCTGGGAAAAGTTACAAGTGTCGCCCTATTTAAAGTATGCTGGCAAAATATTTGTTAATGATTTTTTTTCCAATGGTATAGTGCATGGTTATATTCTGGCATCTAGTTAAGGTCTCGGCTCAATTGTTTGAGAGTTGAAAAAGAATATATTCAGTGTTGGGATATGTAAGGTTTAACCCTCCTTTTCCCATGATAATCAGTCTTTTATTCTTCTGCAGGAAATACATGAATCCAAGGGCACTCCCAGGAAAAAAATACCTTCCAACAAAACCAGAGCAAATTGCAAACATGCTCACACATGGAGTGAGTGGATCTCTGTTTCCTTGCAACTAGGCCTAGTTTTACTCAGTAATAAAAGATGGGACAGTAGGCTTAGTGCTGATATGTGTCTTTTCCTTTTCTTACATAGCCATGGATCATTCCAGCTGCATTGGAATGCTACATGCTAATTGCAAAAGCTGCTAATTCCTGCCAATATTTGTCAGCCAAGATTTATGGAGCCAGCCTCATACTTCTATTTACAGTCTCTTTCTGTTACCACCTAGCAGAATATATCCCTTTCAATACGTGAGTCATCGAAACTCTATATACAGTGGCATTATGTGAGGAGAATCTGAAGGGAATATTGATGGAAGAGTTTTCAGATCCATGCATTGAACATTTCCCCACTGTGAGCTATTTTTACATTATGGTCTACCAACCACCAAGGACTAAATATATAAGTGCTGCTATTCAGGTCTCCTGAGTCTATCATCTAATCCTTGGCCTACATTTTTTGCTCTTCATCTTATCCAATTTCAACAAATTTCTTGCTGAAGTCTCCCACCATTGTGAATCCTAGTAAAATAAGTTTTGGAAATGCTCTTTTTCTTCAAGGATTTTTTTCCTGGTATCCTACCTCTTGCATTTGTCTTTGGTTTCTTATGTAATTTTGGATACATGCTCTCCCATAGTGATATCAGTTGATTCTTACCTCTTATTGTGTCCCCCATCTCATGTTTTTGCAAATACCTATCTTTTAATTAATAATCCTCTTTTTATGATGAACATCTTAATATATATAATAATGAATATATAAATAATGATAAATATTCACCCGTTCACTTTCACAGTTCTGCTTTTGGTGCCATTTCCAACTATTAGAATTGGTGCCTTTGTTTTTTGTATAGTTGTGTTTTGTTGCATGAGGGCCTGGCCTTGCAAATGTCATGAAAAATTGCCTATTAATCATCCAGTTAGACATGGTTGCTACCTTCTTGTAATGAAAAATAAATATTTTCCACTGAGATTATTTTCCCATCTTCCCTAGTTGTTGCCTTCACTCCATTGAGTTCAGGAAAAACAAAAAGTCTGTACTAGAGGACCTCCTCTTACATTGTTACCTATAAAAATTGAGCAAAATTGTTTAAGATTGCTCATCATAATGCCACTGTGTCTGTCTCATGTAAGCTTGGTCCTTCCCTAAGATTGACACTTTTGCTTTCTCTAGGATGACACTGAATTTGTGTCATCGAATGGACCGTGCAATGATATACGTGTTCATTTCTGCCAACTACTACCCATGGGTGCTTCTCTTGGAGCTTCCTAGAGATTCTTGGGTGACTCATTTGTCTTGGGGTATCTGGGTCTTAGCCTTCCTGGGCATCACCTACCAGCAAATCTTCCACGAAAAGTACAAGCTGATAGAGGTGACTTTGTACCTGATTGTAGGGGCACTGCCTGGGCTGGTCCTTCAGCACACCATCGTGAGTACACTTTCCCTGTTGACCACCATTGTGTTCCTCTCCCACAACCCCATTTTTATGTCATTTCTGTGGCATTTTAGGACGAGGTGGAAGGATTCATAGAGATGGCTATCGGGGGGTTGCTGTACATCGTTGGAGTGGGATTCTTCCGCTCTGATGGTAAGATCCCATTTGCACATGCAATCTGGCATGTGCACGTCGTTGCAGCATCAACGTGCCACTTCTATGCTGTCCATCGATATCTGCTTGGACGTACCAACCTTCCAGAGGGTCTACATTGCCAAAGCATTTGAAAAATGCTCATGTTTTTTATCAAAAATTTTATATATCTGAATGATTTGTAGATTCCATATTTATGAATATTTATTCATCGGTGATAGGATTTAATACTCGTAATCTTCCTAGTAATGTTTTGGAGATATATTCTAATCATGATTGTAACCTTCATGCAAGCAAGTTCAAAGTTGGGTCACCAATTTGCTTAAGTTAATTAACTGAATTATTTATGAGGTTCATTTTATCGGGGTTAATTAGGCTTCAATTGTTTGAAGAACATGTCCTCCTGTGAACCCCATTCTCACAAGGTGGGTAATAGATTTCTATTTAGTTGCCATGGTCAATGATGATGTTGAGTTAAGAAAGATTTTGTGGAATCCTGAATGTGCCAATGGAGCTCATCAGGACCTTGTGGCTTTTCGTGCAACTAAGGTTCCAGCATGGTGTCTTCTAATAGAAAGGAAGTTACAGAATATAAAATAAAACACAGATTAGAGTGAAGAGGTTTTTGCACCAACTGGAATTAAATGTATCATGTATACCAAAGGTAATCCATGTACTAAATAAGCTTTATTCCCATAGAGCAGCATTATGAGATCAGACTGTTGAAGTGATCTTGTGCATGTCTCCTTGAATCAAACTTATCCTGCAGCTTCCCATCCTTTTTCAAATGGGCAATATTCATTTCTTGCGAGCATTGCCTTTGCAGTGTCAGTCATCCTTTTATTGTGCTTCCCTCACCAGGTTTAGAAAAGATATTATTCTCCAATCAAACATAATGCATCTACTTGCTGTTTCATTAGCTAAAGAATGCATTAATGCCACTACAATTCAATGTTTTGAGTGGCTAGCAGCAGTACTTCCAAACCATGACATCTTGGTACTAGTCTGGGAACAGGTGGTTGTGATGGATTGTTTTTTTTTGTACATTTGTGATGGTGGACTGCTTTTGTATATTGCAGTAGTTGTTCACGGGAAGATCCAGTGATTCATTTCCCATGCAGTGCAATTTTGAGATTATTAGTAATTATGCTTAGATGTGATCTTATCTCTGGAATGCCTCAAAAGCATTGTACTTTGATTTTATTATTTTCTTATGATAAGTTTTAACCCAGGCTGTCCATTTTGACATTTAGAGAAATGGCATAAGTTTTCTGTTGGGTGTGTGTTTTAGGAATTTCCTCACTATTCATTGCACTCATTGATGCCCCAATGAAGACAGTAGGCACCCATTTGTTGTTGGTCCCCCTCCCGCCACATTCTCCCCCAATGGTATGGATTCCTGCCTGGTGTTTGTACATTTCATGACCCACCAAGGGAGATGGTGGAGTGGTGTGGTTCATGTGTCCTGTAGTTCTGGCTAAGAACAATTGATCTATGGTTCCATTTACAGTGAGGGGCAAATTTCCCTTTCTTAGTTTTTTGCCACAATACCCAGTATTTGACACTTACTATTCTTGCCACTTAATAGAATTTATGCCAGCCCTGTTAGTCATGCTTTGAACAAAGTTGAATGGTACTAAAATGTCCTCCATTACAGTTTTGTAAAAAAAATAATTTACTTTTGGTCCTCCTTGCTTCCATTCTTAGCCAAAGTCCTATGGGCTGGACATTTATCCTCAGTTGGGTTACAGAAGAGTACAGCTTAGACTGTTATGTGAATTCTTCCTGCTGAGTGACCTCAGCTAGATCATCTTCCCTAATTCTGCTTCCTGTATCTTATTGTCTTTCCTAAGAGTTTTTTTTTCAGGATTTCAATACCTAATGGCTTGTGCTACAAGCAGAGTGAGATGTATATATCCCTTTTGACCCAGCAATATAGAATTTTCTATACCAATTCTTACCTTAATGGGAATGTGAATGATGGGGTTCTAAAAAGATCATAATGTCTCTGCAGGGAAGCACGAATTACTAGAAAATCCAGTGCACTATGATTCATATGCATTGATCAGTGTTGCTATGAAATGTTAAGAAAGTTGTCTTTAGCAGTAATGTAAAAAAAAAAAAGCTTGACCCTAGAAGGATTTGAGTGGATCTCTTTTTCAGTCAACTGAGTTTTTTGAGGCTCATAAGTTAAATCTTCTGCATGGATGAAGGGACTAATTCTCACCCTCATAAAGGACTAAGTACAAGTTTCCCAGGATTTATTTTGCTATAAGAAAGTTTTCGCTTCCAAACTGCTGGGACTTGGTCCATGCAATATTCATCTGTCTGAAGTCCATTTTGCAAAAGCATGATAAAAAGAGCCCATGCATGTGCTGGCAAGCTTGGGGCAAGAATGCAATTATATGTCAATGGCCATTCTTCCTATTTAGTTCAGCATTAGTCTTTCTCAATTCTAAGAGAATTTTGCAAGTTATGCATGCTGAAATGTTACCCTCAACTGTTTTACAAAAAATAAATATTTGAAAAGGTACAGAGAGTTCTGCTACTCTGCTATTCTGTTCTGCTATTAAATTAGATAAATGCAGAAAACTTTTTACCCAGTATCCAAATAATTACAAAGGGAATCTTAAATTCAGATAAAACTGGTTTTAAAGTGAATATGTGGTGTTAAATTGCTTCTGTTCTACAATTTTACCATCTCCTGTGATATCAACAGAGGACATGCTAACCAGAGTGAAGTTAAATGACTGGTTTTTCCATCTATGACTTTAAGTTTAATTGCAATTTAATTTTAATTCAAATACATGTGATACCCATCAGGCCTTCCATCACTTTCTAATCTATTCTGGAGTTGTGTGATTTTAGGGACTGAACTGTAGGATTGCATGATGCATCTGGTATCACAGCCCAATTTCATCATTTGTCTTTGTGTTTGTGTACATATGTATCTTTTTCAATATCTGAGCTGGTCTCTGTCATTTTTCAATCATGAAAGCTCTTTAAAATGTCAGGAAATTGTTATTTAAGGAATTGCTGTGAAGTGTTTGAAGGAAATCCTGTTTTTCCTTTCACTTTCCCTGTTTTAATCAAATTTTTCAAGAAATCTGACAACTACTCCATGTTCATCCCTCTGCTCAAAAAAGTTCATGTGCTGTTGATAATGTCAATGCTCATTGCATTGGCCATTTTTACAGGATGCTGTCCCCTTTTTAGGTGCCAATTATGATGTCTCAATGTGTATATTGCACATGAGCATTTCTCCCCAGGGTGGCAATTGCCCTCATGCATGATCTCTGCTGCACCCAAGGTAGCAAATCTCATCAACTGTTTTTATCAAATTGTTTTATTTAATTTCTGCCATTTCCTGGGGGTACAGGCACAGTCGAATTTAACTGCACCATTGGTCATGGCCAATATTGGTGCATTATCGAATTGAAAGTTGGTGATGAGTGAGGAGGGCTGTATGTCTTGAATTGACTGTATTTGCTCATCTTTTCATAGTAGTGCATTATTCTTCCTTGATCCTCAGTCCATATAAGGACCAAGCTGTTGCAGATTGATTATTCTTGTTTCAGGTGTCTCTAGGTGCAATAGATGTGTCGCACTTTTGTGTCACAATCATAGCAAGGAGTATATTTATTAAATATCTATGTTCTTAAAATGACCTATCTGCTGATGGAAGAATTTCATGTTTGTTGGTATGGAATAAAGACGGGTTTTCCCCTGATCAGAATGCATTCCCCTGGTGGTGTTGGCATTTCTTGTGTAAAATCTCTAGTGGGAGTCTCTTGAACTCTTGATGAAAATATATGCAGGGTGTCCGTAAAGTGAGGTTTCCACCTATGGGCAACTTTTCCCATACTGAATCTGGGTGAACCCTCTTTTTTATTTTTGTATAGTTTGATTATCGACAGACCTCGGAATAATGTCTCTTTCGTTCCTCCAATCTGGTGTGACTCAGAATTCATTCACCAGACCCTCGTTTCAATTACAGGTTCAGAAATATGGAGTTCAGCATTCCGAAAATTGGGTGAGAAAAAGGCATTTTTTTTTGCAAGGACAAGCCCACAGATATGAACAACTGGAAACTGAAAATCCTGCATGTATGATATGGAACACTTTCACCTAGTCGCATTTTCGGGGTTGAAATGCATATAACCTTTATATTAATGTATATTATAATTAATGTACGCTTTTTATTAATGATCATAAGCTTTGGAGCATAAGCACAGTCATCTTCACTTGAAGCAATCCCGATCAAAAAGGAGGCCGATGAGATGCGATTATTCCGCGAGTTCGCGTTTTCAGCATTGAAAGCCGTCAGAAGGTGAAACATTTTGTTTATTTTGCAATTCTTCTGCTCCCATCGATGAACACTGATAAATATTGACACCGGGGGTTGTGGGGTGTGACGCTCTTGGATTGGGCGACGCATTAGCTAATTTGTTGGCGTATTAGCTCGTTGGTAGACACATTAGCTTTAGAGTTTGGGAGACTAAACATTAAATTGGTTTTTAAAAAAAATATACCATATACCATAATATACCATTCCAAAAAGAATTCCCCCTCTGAAGGCTCTGAAAATGGGTTGTGCAGCTCAAAGAGAAAATTTTTCGTGTTTCCTTCGAATGGTCAAAGCGGAACTGAAAAGTGTTTCACGTTTTGGTGAAATTAAACCACGAGCCCTCTGGAGTCCCCCTCGTCGCAAATATGCTACCAAAACTTGTCGCAAATATGCTACCAGATCTTGTCGCAACCTTCGCTCACCATTCCTTTCGGCTGTACAGTTTCTTCTCTGTTCGCTTGACGGACGGGCAGACGATAAAAGATAGTTTCCTTCTCGAGCGGAAATTTTGAAGCAACGCAATTATTATCATGGTTATTATCGTCGTATTGTTACGTCTTCGTATTGTAACGTTTTGTTACGTAACGAGTTCTCATCTCTCTCACTAGACCTGGGCACAATCACCCCATCGAACAGTTGAAATGACACTCATCCAAATTGCCGATGTCCGAATCGCCAGGGTGGGCCTCGAGACGGTGACCGTCAGAGGGGGAGGAGTCACACCCTCCCCTCCACCTCCCATCTCCCTCCACCTCCCACCTCCCATCTCCCTCCACCTCTCACCTCCTTCCCCCCCAATCCGGACGGAGTTGGACCTCCAGTAGACTGAGGACTCTGGCTTTCTGGTTGTCTGTGCATATACGCGTGAATGTGATCCGTCCTCTCTCGCCACCCGGGTGGACCATTTTCCCAGTCGTTTGTCTGGCATTGCGGAATATCGCTTTTGTTCCTGTCGTCGAATCATCGCATATTTCATTACGGATCTCACCGGTACTATAACAATACGAGTCCGATTACAATCAGGATCTCTCACATTCGGACACGTAAGGAACGCCCACATTTTTCGAGACCCACCAGCCCTCCCTCCAGGCCCCCTCTACAACCCCCCCCCCCCACACAGAAACAAGACGAATCGAGGCATAAATGGCAGTTCGTGAATTACTCTTCGTGTACGTGCATTAGGATCGCATCCGCGTGCAAGCGTGCGTGCAAGCATTACAGCTTGTATGCGTTCTTCATCATGAGCTCGAAGTAATCGTCGCTGTCGATGGAGGCGCTCAGAGCGTTGTAGTAGTCTTGGAACTCCTTCTTCGTCACCTGAGGGAAAAACCGATGTGAAAAGCTCCAGATTTCCGTGTATTTTCTCTCTCTCTTTTTTTTATTATTAAACCCGTCGCTTTCTTGAAATTCGTATTCGACCTGGAATTCCAGTTCTCAAGGTACCTGCTAGGTACCTTCCAGTACCATCCCCGAAATCGTCTCCCGCCCTCGACCGACGACCGACAGAAACGTCACAACCGTCACCGAACAAAACCAGGGAATAAACCCCACGACCTCACCTTCCCGTCGGTGGCCCCAGCCCCCTCGAACATGGCCAGATGCTTCGACAGCAGCTGATCCACCGTCTCCTCCCCGCTGAGGACCTTCGGATTGTGGGAGAAGTCGTGGGACTTCTTCAGGTCGTCCGCCGTGATGGTCCCCGTCCCGTCCACGTCCAACTTGTTGAACGCCTGCTCCACCAGTTTGCGTCGGTTATCGCTCATCGGCGGCTGCGGAAAGACGAATGGTCATCCCAAACATCTAGCCCGCGAACGTCCAGTCCGCGAACGTCTAGCCCGCGAACGTCCAGTCCGCGAACGTCTAGCCCGCGAACGTGCAACTCACATGCATGTTGACCAGGAACTCATCGTAGTCGATCGTCCCCGTCTTGCTCGTATCCAACTTGTCGAAGGCCGCCTTCGCCTCCGCCTCGGACATGTCGTACCCGTTCGCCTGGAGCCCCTCGTAGAACTGGTTGAAGTTGAGGTCCTTCACGCCGTTCGCGATCTCGCGGAACTCCCTTTCCGCGGAACATCAAACTCAGTCGCATCGAAATAAAAAAAAAAAAATGCTCGGAAATAAAATGGCACGAACGGGTTTTTGGCATGCCGCCCGGGAGCAGACCGTCAGTTTCGTGCCGGTCTGCTTCGAGCAGACCGACCATCCGCGCTCATCTCGACGATCTCGACGAAGTGTCACTCCCGAATTACCTTGGCGATACCAATTACCTTGCCGATACCAATTACCACCGGTCGACCTCGACGCCCCAGTTTCGCCTCGCTCGATCTGACGAACCCGCACGTCATTCCGACGCATGCAGTCGCTTTTTCACCGGAACGAATGGTGACTCATTCCCGACTCGAGCAATGCGCACATTTATTATGTTTATTTACTTATTTATTTATTTATTGCCGGCCGACTCCTCTCACCGTCTCAGCCCCCCCACGAGTCAATCGATGCAATCGACCCGCCCGGCGCCATCAGATCGCCTCGCCGCCCGAACCCCACCGAATCCAAGAGGAAAAACGAGTGGCCCTCCGCCGTGGCCGAGCGGCAGAGCATCCGCCCGTCGCGCGGAGGCCCCGGGTTCGAACCCACGCTCCGCTCAGTTTTTTTCCCGTCTCGCCTCGTCGTCTGCAACGACCGCCGACCATCAACCCACTCTGACCCCAACTCACTCCAACACCACCCACACTCGACTACCCCGATGACGTCACCCCCCCCCCCCCCCCCCCCCCCCCCCCCCCCCCCTCCTAGCAGGTACCTTGAGAACTGGAATTCCAGGTCGAATACGAATTTCAAGAAAGCGACGGGTTTAATAATAAAAAAAAGAGAGAGAGAAATAAAATGGCACGAAGCGAAAAAGTTTTGACGTACCTCCCGAGGCCGATAACCCCGGCAGCGCCACGCAGACGGCAGCGTTGCCTCAATTTCTCCAGCGGATCAGACATCACGAACGGTAAGCGATACCACCCGACAGTGCGAAAAAGGTAAGAAGGTAAGCGATACCACCCCTCAGCGCGACAAACTTGCAACTACGACGAACGCGAAGGAACCGCCTCTCTCCCCCCCTCCCCCCGCCCCGCCCCGCCCCCCCTCGACCCGATCGATGTTTCCTCGGGGACTCGCCCCGCACACGCCACCGATGCCTCCGCTTCCATCGACCCGAGGCCGTTAATTTTTGACGAATTGCCTTGCATTACCGCGTTCATCGATCGGCTGTCGTAGAATCGGGGACGACCGCTTCCCCGCGTATATCGTAGAGACCTGCATCATTAACGTCCTCTTCCTCGATGGACACACGCACGGCAACATGAAGCACGATTAAGCACGGTTAAGCACGATTAAGCAGTTAAGCACGATTATTCACAGCATGAAATGAGCTCACCATTCAGCTCACCATTCAGCTCAATTCCGCCGCAGCTACGACCAAAATAATTATTTCCTTTCCTCTGTGCAAAGCCTCCACCGAAGGCCTGCAACGTGCTTCAGAAGGCCTGGAGCGTGATTCAGAAGGCCTGAAACGTGGCTTCCATCCATGGCTTCCATCCCCGATATTAAATCGGCCATATTGACGTCGCACGGAACGCAAAAACAGCTCCGAGCCAATTTCGTTTGCTTATTTCCTATTCGAATGAAATTTTCAGGACTTTTAAAAATTGCAAGAAACCAAAAGCCGATCGATGCGATCGCGCACGATCGAGCTCTTCCGTGACGTTTGAATTTCCTGTCGCGCGATGCCGACCTCGTGCCTCCATGGCGGGATGCCGTCGATCCGGAGAGGAAGGCGGTTGCTAAAGGGACTTTTGCAATATTGCCACTCTGAAGGGGGCAATATCGCAAAAGTCTCTTTTAGCCGCACGATCAAAATGAAACTCGGTCGATTTGGAAATCGAGCGCCAGCGAAAAGGAAGAAGCGATCGTCGCCTAAAGGACCTTGGGCAACGAGTCGGTGGTCATTCGGGGTCAAATCCATCGATACCAATCATGTGCATGGATCAATGCTCATCCCGACGATTCAAAGAATAAAGCGATCGACCGCGGCTTCGGCGGTCAATGTCGTTTTACGAGCGGGACGAGGTGGCTCATGGACATGATTCAATCGTAAATCAGGGGATGAAATTGAAACCGGGCAGCAAGTGTGGGGAGCTTCTGGACTTGGATTTCTCTACTTATGAACCTGTTTCGTTGCCACTACCTTGATGAGTCTACATCTGGTTAAGCGTAATTTTTTTCATGGGACTTAAAAGTCGTGCTTTAAACTTCTTAATGATCGTGTTTTTCTCAATGAAAAAGAATTAGCCTTAATACCACGGAAATACCTTAATACCTCTGTACCACGGAAGACCATCTGACGTGGTTAACCTCAGTGTGCAACAGACACGCGTCTCCTCACGCCTCACGACCTAATTTTTTTTATGGAAATGCCCTTTGAAAAAAGGTGGAATTCAAAGAAATAACTTCTTAATGATCGTGTTTTTCTTAATGAAAAAGAATTAGCCTTAATTCCCTACTCTGTACCACGGAAGACCATCTGACGTGGTTAACCTCAGTGTGCAACAGACACGCGTCTCCTCACGCCTCACGACCTAATTTTTTTTTATGGAAATGCCCTTTGAAAAAAGGTGGAATTCAAAGAAATCCGAAACAGATATGATATTTGTACTTAATGAACACATCAATGTCAGCCTCTATAGCTCTCAGTCCAACATTAGTTTGGCATTTTTTTACGAATTAAGAAAATTTGTAGTGTTCTTACTTTAAACCACCATAAGGCAACTGAGACACGTCTGTTTCCTGAAAGACCAAAAAAAAAACGGTATCGGGAACTAATTAGACTTAAATCAATTATGATGAATTTGGCTTCTTCTTTAAAATTAACTTCTGTCGAGGTCAGCAGCAAATATGTTAAGACAGCAATGGAAGAACATGATATTTGTACTTAATGAACACATCAATGTCAGCCTCTATAGCTCACAGTCCAACATTAGTTTGGCATTTTTTTACGAATTAAGAAAATTTGTAGTGTTCTTTCTTTAAACCACCATAAGGCAACTGAGTCACGTCTGTTTTCTGAAAGACCAAAAAAAACGGTATTGGGAACTAAGTTGACTTAAATCAATTATGATGAATTTGGCTTCTTTTTAAAAATTAACTTCTGTCGAGGTCAGCAGCAAATATGTTAAGACAGCAATGGAAGAACATGAATGGTCATGCCGCATTCCAGATGGTCAAGCGCTTCTATTTGCCAACTGGTTATCAGCTGGACAAGACATTTGGTTCCTTGCTGAATTTCAGTCTGCCAAACACATCTGCCTTCCAGCTGGTTACCAGCTGGAATTGATGTCTGCTTCCAAGCTGAATTCCAGCTGGTCAAAACCTATCTACTATCCAGCTGGTTACCAGCTGGATCGGATCACTTTTTTGATGTTTCCAGACTAATTCCCAGCTGGTAAATTCAATCTGATTTCCAGCTGGAGCCCAGTTGGAAAATGTAGCGGTTTCCAGCCGGGATTTTAAACTGGGTAGATAGCCTAATGCAATACTATGATTTTTCATCGTTCACATGGAACACCTTTCTTTTCTTTTCCTTGTGGATAATGGAATTAGGTGCTATTGCAGCATATTTGCTAATGGCGAATTTGCTGACGAAATCGCTGAAATTGTTCCCATATCATGGATCGAAGATAAGCTCTGCCTCTCTCCTCCTAGGAAGAAATGGAATTGTCTTGGACAATACGTGAAGGAAGAAAGAGTCCTAGGAAAAGACTGGAGTTTATATGCAGTCCATATCCTCCAAGTATACGGCCTCTATTTTTTTACATAATATCAAATGATCAAAATGATTTGTTGTATCTGCTCTGAGTAATACATCTCCTTGATTTTCCATAGAGTCTTATGAGAATGCTAAAAAGAAGCTGCCCCAGGCACTGGTCACTAACGACCTAGGCTCAGATATCGATGATAGGCACAAATTCATCCAGAAGCTAGCAACTTCCCAGCAGCATATAACATTGAAACAGCGTTGATTCAAGATCCGGAAGTTGAATCAACGTTGATTCAATGTCATATGCTACTAGGGATTGAAGAGACCTAGGGCTTCATCTGCGGTTAATCCTGAGAAGAATCTGTCAGTGGAAGCAGGAAGTTCGTCCGGTAGTTATGTAAAGAGGTTGCAGGTGATGGGACTGAATGCCAGAGGCAGGAAAGAAAAGGAGACCTTCTGGGAAGATGAACTAAGCGAAGAAAGCAGTGATTGTAATGGGGATGAAGCAACAGGTGTAGGCTCTGAGACAAGTGTGATGATTATGAGATGAAGATCTAGCTGAATTCTTCCATCAGAAAAGGAACATGGTGAGTAGGATGTGAAGATTTGTACTTGATATTTCCCTGATCCATGCATTGCCCATGCTTATATCCTATGGTTTAAGAAAGAGCTCTTGATCCCCCTCTGTTAGAAGTTAAAATTGTATCGCCAAGAAGCAGAGAAAGCAAGTAAGCTGAATATCTGAAGCAATGTTTAAAAGTGTGAAATATATATAGGTCCTTCATCCCTTATGCATTTTCCCAGGCTCACAACACTCAGCGGAATACAAACTGCTCTACCGGTTGAAAAAAATGGATCAACAGATGCAGAAATAATTTGCCACTGTTGGTCAGAATTTTGATGTGCTCTACTTTGGACACTGACCCTTCTGAGAGAAATGCGCAAGCATTGCAAGAAAATGAGATTCACTTCCTCTTGCATGTTGGTCAACTGAAATCTGCATCTGTGGCACCAAATCAATCATGATGAAGAGAAAAGAACTCCTCCAGTAGGTGATCACATATCTTCCTCCTACATACAGGTTTTTTTTTTTCAATGAATGCTAAGAGTGACAGTCCAAACTATTATTTCCAATAGTTGATACCTGTATGAAGTGCCAATCATTGCAGTGGTTCAAGGGCCAAGGTGGGGTTGTCACGATCACAGCCTTTTGAGAATTCAGTCATGCATTAGCACTGATGTCTACCGCTATTATGGCTGACATGCTTGAGATAATATATTACATGTCTTTAGGGTACAAGTCTTAAGTCAAACTGGGGGACATGATGCCCATTTAGCAGTAAAAGCAGCCATGAGACAGCTGATGACTGATGAGATATAAGAGAAATTGAATTTGGAAGAAATGGTGTACTTCTTTCTCTTCAATAGTAAGGGATGAATTAATGTATATCTCCATCTTTTCTTCCTGGTGCTTTATTCGCATACTTTTCAGGAAAATTTATATTTGAATTTTGCTTCTTAGGTCTTATGATCCTCATCAAATTCATTGCTTTTCGAAATTAATTGTGGATTGGATTGATAAGTTGATTCTTTGACTTTAAGCTTCTTCAATTATAGATAGAAATGATTGTGTAATAGCTGCACCCTCATGGGTTCAGGAAGAGTTCCAGGTAAAACTTTTTTTGCGGTTATGGATGAAAGTAATTATTGAGCGGTTACTACACAACTCTCTGTAGCTGCTGTAAATTGAAGTGGTGTTGTACAGTACTTCAAAGCAATTATGCTCAAAAGAGAGCATGGATAAGTGCGCACCTGCGTTATGTTTCGACCCGTCAAAACCGGAAGGCTGAGAGGAAATATGTTCATGCCATGGTTCCAAATATGCTGAAATATCATGTAAGGAAAAGTAAAATTACATGTACTATTGTTTTTCACCTCATGGGAGAAGTGCTGAGGCAAAGGACAGTCAGGTTTTCAGCAATGGAAGTACAGGCTGGTGATACATAACCATTCCTTAGACATACAAGTATACAACATTGTATGTTCAAACTGGCAGCCCAGTGGACTTATTAATTAGTCTAGAAGAAAAGCCATTGAGAAATAACCTGTTTTGCAGTCAATGGGGTTACGTTTGACATGAAGTGTTATGTCTCTGATTCTGCGGTCAAGAGTGCAGAAATGCGCTGCCTTCCATATGTGGAAAATATTACTTTCTAGCGAGTTTAGGAAAACTCAATAACGCACTTAGGAGAAAGAGATCAGAATTGAGGAACTATGATGTTTGCCTCCTTCGCGACAACCCCCAGCCACATACGGCATTCAGAACAATTCAGGTTATAGCCAGCTTTCAGGGACGATAATCTCTCATCCACATTATAGTCCTGTCCTTGCCCCCTTAGACTATCATCTATTTCAGTCGATGAAGAACCACTTTCAGGGAGTACACTTTCCTGGAAGTAAAGATCTTCAAAACGCTGCAAAACGGTGGCTTTGTGTACAGAACATACTTCTACCAAAGCGGTAAGCTTTCGCTTTCCGCCCGTTTGAAAGGATGGATTCTACCTAGTAAATATTAATTATTATACTTTAGTTCTCCGTAAAAGATGCAAGCTTAATTCGGACTATTCACATTTTTTTTACAAACGAAAAACATCTGAGTGTCTTTTCATTTCATGAAATTAAAAAATGAAGTAGGACGCATTAAATGCGTCTTCAGGTTATGTGGACATACGGTTTCCATAGTATTTCGGCTTTCCTGAAAATAATGAGAATTGTGAAATTCTGCAAGTAGTGCACTACTCATTCCTCAGGCATTTAGAACAATATGTAAGCTCTGTGATTGCCGATTTTCAAGTCAATCTGTTTAGAAGTGCTTACAGCAGAACTCAAAAGACAGCCTTATGAGCACATTGCAACGCGGGCTCTTTTCAACGATTTGGATATGGCTTTCGCTTCTCCGAGTTCCCTCGGTTCAAATTTGGCATTGCGGCCACTGCCTATCACACGGAACTGTAGCGATGACACTCTTGGCAAGTCTACTGTCTTCTTATTGTTCAGAAGCTGAAAAGGAGGAGGAGCGAGGAGGAGCCTTTTTTTCTTGACCAGTCCCACAATGGCCATCCAAGGTCCACCCAGATACCAGAGCTGGTCCTGACGGTGCGAGAGCTGGTGGATGAGGACTGCCAAGTGACCACAAGAGAGCTGGCTGTTTGGCTTGAAGTTGGAAAGAGCACGATCCACGAGGTGCTTACACAAGACCTGCAACTGCGCAACGAGGTATCAGTTTGGTTTCTTAACGGATCGACTTGAAAATCGGCAATCGCAGAGATTACACATTCATCTAAATGCCTGAGCAGTGGGGAGTGCGCTGCATATAGAATTACAAATTTACAAACTATTCTCATTACTTTCCGGACAACTAAAGTATATCATTTTGCATTGCTATCTGCTGAAGAGATAGTTGTTGTGCGTCACATTCCTCAGGATATCCCTTTATAGGACAGGACTCCGCTATGATAAAGACTATCCACATTGCGAAACCTTTAGATAACGTCAATGAGTCATAAGTGTATACTAATCTCAATGGATTTTTTGTGTTGCAACTTATTAGGGGGTGAACTGAAGCCTGGCGAACAGAACGGATCCCACTCAATTTCGGTGGCCAATAGAGGCTCGTCTGGACTTTAAGGTGCATTGAATAGTTAAATACTGAAGGTGAACTGAATAGTTCAAGCCAATGCGATCAAGGGTTGTTGTTGACGCCTGCACAAGTCATGATCTCATTGGATAGTAAGCTAATACGGTCTCGAAAGTGGAGCGCTTAGCGCAACAAAACAGGAAATGACTCATTTTTGGGTCCAAGGTCACTAGTTGGTATGGCACTTCCAAGCGGTGCAGTGCATTGCTCAAAGGTGTGTCACTTCATTTCTGGATAGAGGGAACTGTTATCTGCATGTTTTATCCCAGAATGGGGATTATATGCCTTGTACATCGCCGAACGACAAGTTCTGTGCTCTCCTCACGTTCCTGAGTCCTCAGAAGCTAAGTGCGTTATTACTGAAACTTCTGTAATTCCAATATTTATTTATTAATGCTTCATTGGCAAAAGCCAGAAATTACATTTGATGGCGTTTGACTTGGTGGTTTATGTTCAGAGCCGTTCTAGAGAATATTCAGTCCAAGTATGAAGAAATTCAACTTAAAAATTTCATCATCGATCGCAAAATTGACTGGATACTCTGTCCCACAGGACGGCTTAAATAACGAGGAAAATAGTTTTTTTTTCACGATGAAAGTCAGCACCAAAGAGTAGGTGACCATGCGTGAAGAAGGAAGTAAGGGGAATGTAGTCGGAACATTGGCTCAAACGTGATTCCCGACCTCCTTCATCAATGGTAGTGATGGCACCCCTTTAATAAATTCCCCAACCAATATATATATTATAGCGAGTTTGTTTGCCTGAAGGACAAACAAACTCGCTATGGTCGCGCCTTCGGCGCTCCATTCCCATGGATAGTAATTCATTCATTCATTTTTTGCGAAATGGGAAACACTTATAGAAAGTACGTCCCCATTGAAATACGTGACTTATGGGGTCGAAAGTCTTCATTTTTACCAAAATCATTACTTCTATGAGTCTATGTGTGACTAACATGAAATCTTTTCTTGTGCCCCTTTTTGTAAAGGTGGAGAATACATTTTGAAACATTTCCCTCCTATAATCTACGCTAAGGAGAAATATTTCAAATGTAGTTTTTTTCCTATACTCAGCCATCAAACAGGTACTTCTGAGGGAAGTTTAAATTTACTGTCTCTGTTTCGTTGGATAAAAAAAAAATTCAGGAAAATGGGACTGGAAAAAATGCCCTCATGGGTTTTAACGAAAAATTTTTTCTTTTGAAATGTATATGTAGACTCAGGGAACTCGATGCCACCCAGTATCAGCCTTATACGTTTCCCCTTTTTGCTGGCGGAAAAAAAGTGTATTTGGAAAAGTGCCCCACCCAAAAGCTGTGCCCTGCAGAGACACAAAAAAAATTGAATTTTTCCTTAAATCAACATCACGTCCGTTATGCGTCCAGCTACTTTTCTATTTCTGCCCCATTCGGAAGGATATGAAAAATTATATGAAAACGTTACGCTCCCAAAAATTTTTTGGAAATTTGACTCTTGAGCTCGGCGCGTCAATGGTCACGTTCTTGCTTTCATGGAAGCAAAGAGAAATATTAGAAAATATGTTCCCCTGAAGGTGTGCCCCTAAGGCATATGTCACCGAAGTAGATCTTTTCCTGAACCTCATCATGCGAATAGTCACTTATGTCAGTCAGTCAGGTACTCACGATCGTCTATAAATAATACAAGTAGAATTTTTTCTTTACTCAGCTATCTATTAGGTATTTCTTTGCCAGGTTTTAACTTTCTAGCGCCCTTTGTTTTGCTAGTTCAGAAAATACGCCTTTTGCAAAATATGTGCCCTGAGCCGTTTTAACCGAAAGTACCATTTTTTAAATAGCGAAATCCATCCTCAGTGAGCTACATGCCCACAAAGTTTCAATATTATACGTTTGCTCTTTTCGCTGGTGAAGAAACATGTTTCCAATAGCCAACCCACCCAAAAGCTATGACCGGAAAGGATGCACCGTGAAAGCTGAATACTCCCTCAGCTCAGTAATATCATATCACTGATACGTGTGCCGAGATTCACCTTTCCATTTCTCTCCAACTCGCCAGAAAAATTTTTTATTTTCAAAACATCACCCCTCGAAAAAATTCCCCCAGGGGATGTATCGAGACTTCACATTTTCCTTTAACTCCATGTCTCAGTAGTCACATTCATGCAAAGTTTCAGCTTTCCATGTTTTGCAGTTTAACTGTTACAAAAAAATTAGTTGGAAACATCACCCTTTGAAATTTGTGCCCCAAGACTTCTAAAGTCTGTAGTCTTCTGCAGCATCCCAATAGGTAGTTATGTACCAAGTTTCATATTTCCACACTAGCTCAAGACGCCAGGACAACAAAACTGGAAAACGTCCGCCCAAAAAAATATCCCCCAGGGCATATATCTAAAATTTTGCATTTTTCTTGAACTCATCGTCTCAATAGGCACCTCCATGCCAGGTTTCAGCTTTCCATGTCTCTCTGTTTTACTCAAGGAAAAAAAATGTCATGGAGGGGGAATGAGTAACGGACATGGAAGGCCAAAGAAGCCACAAGAAAGACAAGGAATTAAACCCGGACCTCCTGATTGCCGCGCAGATGTGCTATCACTACACCACCGAATCCAGGGCATTCAGTTGGCCCTCTGAATCCCATCCTCATACATCACAATATATATATTTTTTTACTTTTCCCCCAAAATGTGTACCCCCATAGTATATACAAGGGCCACTCAATAAGTTATCTACCTGAATATGAAAGGGATGAGAAACAGGCCTGTGCCTGCTGTGACAAGTCTCGACAGGTCTCGT
>CAJPEV010004519.1:0-21512 GCA_905338385.1 Darwinula stevensoni | reverse complement strand
CATTTCGACAATTGCATGTACTCTTCGATAGAACTATTTTTTAAATTCGCCCAAACTAATTATCCAGTCTATAAGGGGATTCCTTGTGAAGGACCATATTACCCCAATGGCCATACTCCCCCAAGTTACCCTAATGCGCGAAAATGGCATTTGTCTCGCGCGATTATCACCGAGGCAACCGCAAAATCAGCCCTTCGCTACCTAACCTAAATTTCGCTTGTCTCCTTTTCTGAATGTTATTGTAGCGACATTAAATTTACAATGAGTTGATAGCCAATTTGGCACCCTACAAAATGAGGTCTTTTGCTCAAGTCTCCGACGGAGGATAAAATCGTCATGGGATGCAGAAGTTCAAAATACAAGGATAGTGCGCGAAAACCATCCCTTTTACCATAGGCATATCTCTTAAGAAGGTGGAAAATGGAAATAGTGATGCTTTCATACCTTGCGGATGACATAAGCAGGTTCAACATATCCAATTGTATGAAGATACTGCTGGATGGCACCTGAGAAATCTCCCTTTAAATGAAGATGGTCCCCATATTGGCGAAATATGTCTGCCAGGCCTTCTTCATCACATTGTCCATTTACAGCTACCCTGTAGAAAATATCCCTCAGTAGACAAACATAAAATGTGGTCTGGGACCAGACCTAATCAGTATCCAATCCACAGACCATTGGATTGGATCTGCAAGAATAACATCTCTCAATTGACACGAATAGGGCTACCTATCCCATTAATGGGGTGGTCCAAAAAAAAAGTTCAGAACTTTTGTGGACGTCTGTCTTATGGTATACTCGATAACTGTCTTTTAATCGTCCCAAAGTGTAGGTTACACACGACCATTACAGTATTTTTAAAGTTACTTTAACCAACAATTTAAAGTCTCATTGTTAAAATCTCCCACACAATATCAAAAGGGAGAGCATGTAACGATGTGCGACTGACCTCAATGAAGAGATGTTTGATTGGGTCCTCCATCCTGGTCCACAACTACTTGCAGATGCTGTTTCCATTGGTTGATTGACTTTCTTATTGTGTTGTCATAGACAGGACGACACAACNAGGACGACACAACCCCTCAATTCAAGCCTTCAGTTCAGCAAGTAATGTAAAAGGGGGTGTTGCATTCAGCATAAACTGGCTCCTTCAATTGTTGCATGTACTGTAGTTGAGGGGGTTTTTTAGTCTGGAGAATAGGAAGGCCACTGATTTTCTCAAATGAAGTCAAAAGTGTCATTCTTCAAGTACTCATGTACACATTTTTTGGCATGATGTGAAGGAGCACTATCCAGGATGAACATGATGGAATTTTTTCTCATGGATTCACAGCAATTGAAGGTAAATCAAGAGAACTATCTGGAGTTCTTGGAGACAATGCAGACAGTTGGACCCAAATCATGACAACATTTTCATGCACGATAGTGCTCCTTCACATTGTACCAAATGTGTACATGGGTACTAAAAGAATAACACTCCTGCCTTCATTTGAGAAAATCAGTGGCCTTCCTATTCTCCAGACTAAAAAACCCCCTCAACTACAGCACATGCAACAATTGAAGGAGCCAGTTTATGCTGAATGCAACACCCCCTTTTACATTACTTGCTGAACTGAAGGCTTGAATTGAGGGGTTGTGTCGTCCTGTCTATGACAACACAATAAGAAAGTCAATCAACCAATGGAAACAGCATCTGCAAGTAGTTGTGGACCAGGATGGAGGACCCAATCAAACATCTCTTCATTGAGGTCAGTCGCACATCGTTACATGCTCTCCCTTTTGATATTGTGTGGGAGAAAAATTGTTACTCTGAAATTTAACAACCAATTTCATTGAAATTTTTATGACATTACCAGCACACATTGGATGTGAAACCCTGCTAATTTTCTGTCAATAGCTCATATGGTATTCTGTCTGCAGGTGTGTAAAGTTCTGAACATTTTTTTTGTGCTACCTGGTATTAGAAAATTTTAAGTGCTAACTGCAAATTTAGGAACATTTTGGAAATAATCTGATCATAATCAATCCCCAGATTTTCCCTTGAAATATATTTTTCTCTCTCAATATCACTTCATAGTGTACAGACTAACAGAACCAAAAACTAATGATCTGTGACTACAACTTGATGAAATGATGGCTTATGTGGGAAAAATAAACATTATGCAACATTAATCCTCAAAATATAATGTGCTATTAACAACTGTTGTTGCTACAACTTAAAAGGGGCTTGTGGCTGCTGCGGCAGTTTTTTGTGAAGTGGGTCATTTTGATTGTAGCATTATAGAAAGCTTGCAAAATTATGAAATAAAGTTAGAATCTGCTGAACAATACCTGCCTTACGTTTGTGCCAAAGCTCAAAGTCAAGGCACTGAAGCCTGATTAGCAGCACTATGAAGTCAACAGCTTGGTTTCTTTTTTTGCCACCCAGTGTAAATAAGCCTATAGTTCTACAAATGTACCTCATGCTCCACCACTTCTAACAGCATTCACATCACTCACTACTCTCAGAGTTAAACTTGTCAATAGTAAATTCCATGAAAAAAAAACAAGAAAGTAGTCAGTTTGAGACCACTTATGTACAGCTATAAAGAAAAAAGGTTGAACCTGGAAGTCCCAGGCTCCAAAAATTCCTCCCCAAGTTTTATAATAGTCTGAGGTAGAAAACCTTGCCCTATTGGATTGACATGGTGGGTATCCACAAGCTTCCCCTGCTACATCATCTTATGTATGTACATCTGGAAACAAGCTTGATTTCCTACTCACAGTATAGGCAATACTGATAAAACATCATTCCAGAGATAAGATCCTTGCCAAAGTGCTTTTGGAATGGTGCACGAAAAGATATGTGCATGGATCAGATGGATGGGTCAATAGGTACTTTGCAGCAATGTCGTAGAGATTCTTCTGGAAGAGGAGTTGAATACGGGAGATGAGTTCCTTCTCGAGGAACTTGGTGATCTTCCCACCTTTGCGGACAACAACTACAGCTCCTGATTGATCTGTAACACCAACCACATCTTTTACAGGAAAGCTTCCTGCTATCAGTTTGTTTCCCAAGTCATAGAAGGTCACCATGAACTTCCTCTCTCCATCTCTAGCACTGTAAAACATTGATTAAACCTATGATACCAAGTGAGAAACAAGGGAATAATAAAAACAAGGAAATATGACCGACTTTGAGGTAGCATCATTCAGGGAAGAGACTATAATCAGATAATCTTGGAACCAATGCATCAGAGTCTTGTTTGTCTCCTCAAATACATAACAAGGTCCTCGGCTTTCAGGTGTGTAGCAATAGACTGCCTGCAATGTGTGATGGAAATCATGCCAATTGTAAATATGGAAGAGAAAAAAAATTCAATTGAATATGATGAAGGAGAATAGAGCAAACAGACATTATGTCGACCAATGAGAAGGTGGTGGTTATGTCTTGCATCTGTGATACAATTCAATCCAGCTTTTCCACCTTCACTCTCCAGCTGTACCTGTAATCCAAGAATCCAAAGCTAGAGAGCCAAGAATGCTCCAAATATTAGCATGTCTTTGCAATTGACCTCACTTTAAGAGGCTTCTCTTTATTGGTGATTTGAAGTGACCAGACATCTGTGGGGGTGACAAGATAGAGGACATCTGCTCTGGAAGGCTTTTGAAAATGCAGCCCTGTCACAGGACTTTTCCCAGTATGAACCACCTTTAATTTTGTTCCTTTCTCCTTTGTTACATTCCCTGAATATGATATAAACAACAGGATTATGTTGCTCAATATGATGAGGATCTTCATGGAACTGTTGAAAGTAATTAAGTTACCATATAAGAGTAGAACAGAGCCATCTTCAAATCCAACAGCCACGTGGTTCAGAGAAGAATGGACAGCCAAGGCAGTCACTCGACTAGGCTTTCCTGGAGCTGGAAGGACTCTTGTGATGCGGGAACAATGGGGAGCACTACTGCCTGCTCTCAATGTGTTTAAGTGCCACACCTTAAGGCTTGGATTAATCCCCCTCTCATCTTCCTGTACCAAATTATGCATATTATTGGCCTCTTTCTCTCCTAGTTAAACTGGCATGTATCCACTGTTACTCACACCAACTGTGACAAGAATGGGAGCATCAAGGGCTTGAAAGACATGAGAGACCTCCACATTGTAGGCTTTGAATGACACCAAGGACAAGGAGCGGTCCAGAATGTGGATGTTTCCTCCAGAGTCTCCCAGAACCACATGACCATCTCCGGATGTCACTGACGTGATTCTAAAGGTCTGGGTATGGATAACAAGAACCTTCAATAAAGAAAAGTTAGAAGAGAGACAAGACAGAGACAACACAATACCTGTATAGCTTCAGCCAGGCCATCTACTTCAACATTGTGCACAGCATCAAAAAATTGAAAACGTCTCCACTGCAAGAAAAAGATTTCTATATGGAGGACAATTGAAGTTCATATACAAATTGCTTGTCAGCTTGTTAGTTCATCTCCAAGACCTCACCTGAAGGAAATTCATTGTTGCTGATAGTCTTCACTTGTTCTTCGCTACAAATGCCAAACTTTGAGATTGAAATATCACAACATAAGTCAGGGGCTGCACACAAAGAATGCAACATCCTCTTTGAGGGCAAATCAAGATGGGGACTCCCATGACAAGCAGACTCTCAAAAGACCACAAACCACCCACTCATATTGGGGGAGGTATCTATTGAAGAAGGATATCTATGCATAGAAAATTCATGGAACTCAGAGAATGGCAGAACAACTTGAATATCCTCCTAAAAATTTACTTACTCAATTACTATGTACCATACATCTTAGTTTAGTGAAGGAAGTGAGGAAACCCCACCACAGAAACTTGTCCTTCCTGGCTGCAGATGTCAACCTAGGAATCTTGTATTTGTGGCTTCCCAAGAGGATATTGGCTCATAATGTTTTCATAAGTGTTGCTGCTTAGACATTAGAATTGAATAAATATTTAAGTTATGCAGTAGTATATAATTTATAGGTTAACCCATAGTGCAGAGATTGTTTAAGTTGGAGTCACTCATGTCTAAACCCCTCAAGTGCACAGTTAAACACCCTGGCAAGACAAGTGAGCAATTAAATTACAACTTTTCCTCAGTTTCACAATCACAACAGCCATTCTGTTTTTAATCATGTTGCTGCACATTCTTGAACATGCTCTGCACATAGACCAAAATCAAACAACACATGGCAAAGTTATGACAGTTTATACATGGCTGTGTGAAAGACATACAGAGTACATGAAAATGGCCTGAGGGGTTAATATCGTTGGCCTAAGGCAAATAGGAATATTGTCAGCAATACTGAGCTATGGTTTACTGATAGCTTGTCTACCAGGCCCTTCCATTATAATCCAGTAGATTCTTACTACATATTGTGTCCAACCTCATTTAACTGCTTAGGTAAGCCTAAAACATTCTACTGAACTCTGTTCACAATGCCACACTCTTCAAACCCTTCGAGAGGTGAGATTTCTTTAGACTCTGCGTGCCCCCAGGAGTGAGTTTTTCTTTTGGACAGGTTCCAGCTCTGACCTTACTTATTAACTTTAATTCAACATTAGTAATCTTGAGTAATCAGTAGTGCTTCAAGGTGTGGTATTCCCTGAAGCAAGGGTCAATACAGAGAGCTACACCACATTCCAAGCACATATATCTGGTGTCTTTTCTCTGGCAGGTTTTGTGCAGAATGCTTGCAAACATGGCACTTTCTCAGAGTGCAACTATTACAGTAGAAAATTGCTGTAACCATTGGAATGTCTATGCAGAAGAAACTGCCCCTCCCTGACCCCCATTAAGAAATAACACGAAATAAGAGAAAAGTTCTGAGACAGAATTGATTAAATATAAAAGAGGTGAAATACAGAAGTAATTGATTTAAGCCCCTTTACCTTCTCATTTCCTGTGAGGGAGTTTGTAATGTAATGCCTCTTGGCACAAACTGCTTCTTGTCCACTGACACCTTACACATGAGATGTTTTGTCATCAGTTTATAGCCAGTTCCAGGGCTTTCCAGATTTGTCATTGAAAATCGAGAGTGCACCTCCATCTGCTTAATTTCAAAATGGAATGGGCATCAGTCAGTGAGAGAGTCACACTGAAAACCTTCTTTCACAACCACCCCAAAGTTAGTCTTTAATTTTTTCTGTTACTTTCTGTACTAGCTTGAAGATGGCAGTACTGAGCGAAGCAAGACGTATTCAGGAACCTCCAAATTTAATCTCAAACTGATGGCATCCGTACAAATGTGGCAATTTGAATTCAAAGATGCAGGACGTATGGATACGGCACTACCACTCTAAAGGTTAAGCCTTTCACGGGTGAGTTTTTCTGAACCAATGCACTTGTCCAGATTGAGCTTTTTGACAGCTTGCATTCATGTGCAATTTTCCCACATTATTTGGTGGAATTATTCTAGAAAATATATCAGAATCAATTTACAAGAGATCAAGGTACAATATGCTTAAAACCTCAACAGTGTGTAATCTGGTAGGCCCACCTAAGGCAAAACTTATGTTACAGTGCATACCTGCAAAATGGTTAAGCCTCACATTTTCAATTTCATACTTTGCAACAGCATCATTATTATTCTTCCTATCACAATAAAATGGTTTGACCATATCAATAAGGTGTCTCAGAAGTTGCACATCAATTGCACAAATTCATGACTTCATTGTTGACACTCAAAATATATTGTATGGAACTTGAATTCCTGTCATCATGAAAGGAATCACATTGGGTCAACCTTTGAGAATGGAAACTGATAACCCCAGGAATCTGTAACTGGTGTACTTCTGATACTTATACAAACAAGAATCAAAATGGTTAAGTTTTCTCCATTTGCATAAAACTGCTTAGTCAATGATGGGAAACAGTAATCTTTTAAGTCCTAAATTTTAAGAAAGTGTCATGAGGGCAGTTCTTGCATATTCAATAGCTCTTCTCACTCAATTAATGCTTCAAGAGTTGAGTTTCGATCTGACCTAAGGGATGATCATACGGTATACACGAAAACTGCCTGAAGGGTTAAAAATATAGTGGCAAGCACTTTGAATAAACCTGTGTACAAAAAGGATCGTCAAGTGCTAGTGAGCAGACAGATCACATATAGCAGACTTCAAGGGCAAAGTACAACACATCAAATTATCATTAGTATAACATGGCTTAAGTAAATAAGTTTTCATGAGACAACCAAAAAGGTACGTGGCACAGCAAAAATGTTCATACTTTACTGCTTCATACTACTGCAATCAGGAAATGGTTCAGTTATATTTTAAAATAAACTTCAGGCAGAAGAGACTCAAGCTGCTTCACTATCCCATATGTAAAAAAATTTGCTTATGTTGGTCCAATGTACACAGATGCTGGGCATCTGTATTCCCACACAGAGCAAAAACTTTTAAATAAGTATGGCAATGTTCTAGCTTCTGCAAGAACAACATGGAGTTGCTCCTTTTTTTTTGCAAACAACACATTGAGAATGCAACTTTTTTAATGTGTGTGTTTGAGAATAGTTTGATTCCCTTTGGGTTTTAAGATCAAGCTGTGGAAGAACCAGAATTGGTGAGTTTCTTCAGCTGGTGTTAGGGAAATCAACATAGCAGTAACAGGTCAACATGTGTCAAAGTGGTATCTGTATTTTGGGCAAACTCCTTAGGTTACAACTGAAACTATATATGTATTACTTCAATTTACATCAGAGCAATTGTAAAATTGTGGCTTATGCTTTAAAACACAACAGAGATAAGAAAAAGATAAAAACTTATTTTTAGATGTGAGAGTATCTTTTGATACAAATACTTTTATTAAATGAAGCCCAAACAATACTACTTATCCTAATAATATGCTTTAACATCAAGCTTGTACTCCATGCAGAAATGAGCCCTAACCAGGAAGAAATGAGTCAATATAACAGATATTTACTGCTTCTGCTTCATTTGAAGATCTGCTAGTTGCAGCCTTAACCCCATAACTGGGTAGTTTTTTGCAATGAAATGGGAAGTTTTTTCACCGTTGACAAGCAAACTCTACTTTTTCAATAATTCTGCAACAGGTAGCAATTATGGAACCCTATTTACTGAGAGTGTGGATGGGTGTCTGAGGCATCATGTGCTTATCGGCTAGGCTGCTCTTGCCCGGATATATAGGACATTCGACTAAAACCTATTGGTGGATTTGCTGATCTGGTATGACTCCATACCAAAGCAGACCCTCTCCTTGGGGATGTAAACTTTCCTACCAGTTTTAGTTTTTCCACAGGAGTAGGGATTCATCAGGACAATTCAACAGTTTACGAGATATACTGTATATCCTGGAACAGCTTTACAACTTAATCCAGGATAGGGAAAATCTTGAACAGCCTTGGATTGGGATCAGTTTCTGGATCAAAATTATTGTTATTGAAGAACTAAAGAGAGAGAAGGCTTTCACCTTTGCCTTGAAATTGCTTTTTTGACCAGACTTCTTCAAAAAATTACATTTCCATGATTCTCTTCTTGCAGAAGTGCATACCATTCATAGACTTCTGCACAATTCCATGGAAAATTAGTACACTAATCATAGGTTTTCTCTTCTATCCATTAGTGCCCACCTAGTCCTTGTCTTATCTGCGAAGTCGCTGTCCACCAGAAGTAGCATATCCTCTTATGCACTGTTTGTTATAGAGATAGGTTTGCTCTTCTATATCAACTGCAACCCCATCAATGAGGAAAGCCTCAAAGACATCAATAGGGTCTTTTTATGTAACCAAAATTTATCAGGAAACCATTCTGAACCAACGATTTAAAGGGCAGGCATTCCTCAGCCATGTGGACCCAGTCCAGGTAAGTACATCACAATCACCACCTCTGTGAATCTCTACGCCCTCATTTCCATTGTCTCTGCTTACATCATTTGATGTTTCTTCACATTCTTCAATTGAATCTTCACTTTTGACACTCAAAAGCAAATTTATTAGACTTGCCTGTCTAGTACCCCAGGGGGTCCGAATTTTGAAACGCCACCTAGCCTATGACCATCCCCAGACCAAATGAAGAAGTCATGCAAAGTTTGGTTGGACATGGCCGTGCATAAAGAACAGACAGACAAACACAGATTCTGAAATATAATAGTGAAGATAGATGCTGTCTCTATGATGCTCGTGTTCAAGTACTCCACCCATGTGATGATATTGCAGTTAACAGCTGACTAATCAGGTAGAAAATACATCCTGATATTTGACAGCTACATGGAAAGGCTGAAGATGAGTAGCCACATCCTGTCAGAAGGCCACAGGACACACTTAACCCACCCCAGCGAAGGATTCCCGGAAACATGGAACCTACTTGCGGAAACGTCTAAAGATGTCCATCCAACTTGTATGCAGTATTTCCGAATGTCTAAAGATGTCTTCCCCAGTTAAGGGGTTAATGTAAATTTTGTCTGGAGGCAACAGAGAGGTAAGTACAGGGTGGACAAAAAAAACTCCAGTTATCTTCATCACTCCACAGCACTGGTCCCCAAGAGTTTGCTAAAATTGCAATAGCACCTCTGTATAGAACATTCATTCAGCTTTCCAATGATGTCAACAGAATAAAGATTCGTGACATAACTTCCATGGAGTTAAATAAAGAGTATAAGAGGTGGCGCTGGATATGTGATCAATGCCTTGGCAAGATTGCAATTGTGCAAGCAAAGGAATGAATGGCACCATGAGCATATCTAGCAAGGTACTGTTAAGTGCACTTTTCAAGCACTTCCTCCGTTGCTCTGTGCATAACTACATCAGAATGACAGAATGGGTCTTAAATCTGTTGACATCAGTGGAAAGCTAAATAAATGTTCTATATTGAGACACTATTGCAATATTATCAAACTCTTGAGAAACTACTATTTCAAGCTTTAAAGATAACTGAAGGCCCACCATGTAGTAACTACTCATTTGCCCGCAGAGCATATAAATCCTTGAGCAACTTATCTGTTAAATATCTAAGCTTTTAGGGGAGATTTAGATTTAATTGACCCAATTCTTTGGAGATTTATCATTATCTGAATGTTTGGATGGCAAATTACAGGAACTTGTACATTTCCAGCAAAAAGTTAACAATTGCTGGAACAATATTCCTACAAAAGCTAATAGAACACTCCACAAGCAGATATGTTGAATGAAGGGTTTTCACAGAATACAAAACCTGGAAAACCTTTTATCAGCCAAAATAAACGGCAGCAACGAGAGCCACAAGATGCACTCGAGGATGCCTATTGTAACATCCACTGCTTTTGTTCTACTGTGTAGAAATAGAATGAAGAATGCAAAGGAAGAATGTGGCAAGATAACAGTAGTCAAAATACACAACCACTTTAATTTTCACCAAAAGCATGGGGATATTCATAAATTCCATCATCTGTTGTGAGATTCCAAAAGAAAGCAGGAAAGACCATGTTCCATTCATATGATTCTAAAGTCAAAGGCTACACCTATTTGTCAGATACTTTAAAATACAATGAATTGGATGAGAAACTCCATGAATAAGCAGCATGCTGGTCTGACTAGTTTCATGAATCAATCATTTAATACACACATAATGAAATTTGGCCTCTTTACATGATGACTGATGCACTCAAGAAGTAAATAAATAAAAAAGAAGGAAGGTCAATGCTGCATTGCACACATCCAATGTCTATTTATGGCTTCTTTCCATTACGGAAGAAATGAAAGTACCGGGACCTGCATGGAGTGCGTGGAATGGTCATGGTCTCCTTGGCGGTGGAGGAGGGGGAGGAATGAAATTGGGAGGTGGACCAATGTTGCAGTCAGGAAGTTTGGGAACATTGGCATACACTGCTCTTGGACCCAATGCACCATCTTCTTCTGACCCCCTGCAATGGAAATTTACCACAATGATGCAAGACGCCATACTTGAATGCTGATTGTCTCATGATATTTGGATGAGGGGCCATTACCTAGTGAGATGGAGGTCAGATATACAACGTACAGGGACAGGGGTGGAAATAGGTATAGGAACAGGTGTAGGAGGAAGGTGGGAGGGAATGGGATTGGGAAGATTTGGACTTGTAAGGGATACCATAGAACGAGATAATCCACCTCGTGTCACATGATCTCCACCACCACCACCACCTCCTCCTCCACCAAGTCCTTCACTGGAGTATTTGATGTTTGTGTACTCTCGTCCCAACTGCAAGCTCTTCTACAAAATGGATATATACAAAGTCCATATCCGCTTTTCCTTTCTTTTCTTCTTTTTGTCTTCTTGTTAGGGGAAAAGAGGCTGGGTCTGACCTGTTCAGCATGCATGCGCTGAGCCACTGTTGCAATATAGTGCTGGACTGCCATGTAGACAAATTGATATTGAGCCACTGTCTGGACCATCCCACTCCTCTGAGATCGAACCTGCAGTACTGTCCGCTGAATGTCGATCTCACAGTCTAATCCTGGATCATATGATATTGCAGACATTCAACCAATAATTCTCAAGGATGCTGGTTACTTCTTGGGTATTCCCTATTAGGAAAGAAATGAAGAAACTCACCATTTCGAGCAATTTGCCGGAGAATGCTGTGAATGACAATGAAAGTTCCTGTCCGTCCTATTCCTGCACTGCAGTGCACTATGAGGGGCCCAGTTTTGAAGCCATCATCACAAAGAGCCTGCTGCCTCTGGCTTACATCATGAAGGAAACTCAGCACACAACCTGGATCTGATGGAACTCCATGGTCTGGCCATGCCTATTGATCCAAACATTCATCTCAAAAATCCCAATCCTTTCAATAATTATGAAATAACAAAAAATTCTGCTCCCACCTGAAAATGGAAATGATAAACCTTTCTCTCTTCCTGGCTTCCTTCCTTCATGATGAGGAACTCTCGCAATGTATAATCACTCATCTGAGCTTCTGACATGTTTTTCACACGTACTCTCCCATATGTCTCTTCTTTCCCTTCATCTGGCCAATACTTGGCACATTTATTCTATACAAAAACAAAGTAAATTTTGGAAGACTTGCCAAAAATAAATGCAACACACAAAGGGCAAGAACAACTTACTTTCCCTCTTTCTACTTCCTTTGTGGTCATGACAATGACATGTGAGCACTCCTGCCATATCATATCATAGAAGTCTTTGATTGTACCTGGAAGACATCCTTGTGTTGCAATGTATGACTCAAAGGAATGACCACTCTCATCCTCTCCCTGTTCAAAAGGAATCATCAGTCAAACAGGCAGGACTTGAAACAGGGCCATATATATCAAGGACTTACCAATGATATATAGTTTGCATTGATATAGTCAGATCCAGGGACATTTGAATCAGCATCCTTCAGTTTCACTCGTGTGTGATCAACTGAAGACAAGGAAGAGAATTTCACTCCTGTCATCAGTAGTTCACTAATCACTCAAAGAGATGCATTTATCTTTCTTGACCTTTGAAGTCCTTCTCAAGAAAACCAAAACTGGTACCAAGTAATTTCTATAAGGGCCTAAGCATTTTTTGAAGCAATCTCATGACAAAATTATGGTATTTTACATAAATCCCATGCTGCTTAATAGTCAAAGCTTCATCAGTGGAACTAGCAGATTCTCTGACTGCACTTTCTTTTTATAACAATTTCTGACAATTAAACATTCTTGAAGGCTAGGCAAATAAGATTTTTGCTCAACTCCTCCCTAACCATGGAAAGAAGAATATAGTGTTTTCATACTTGCATGTGCAGGAAACATCCATGCAAAGCACATATGATACAACACAAATGCTGAGAATGTTCTTGAGCCATAAGGCAGAAATATTAGACTTGGAATACAGAGAAGGTCTCACAAGGTAGGATGTTCTTGTAGCGATTCTTGTTGCGGTTCTCAGGTCGTTGTCCTTCCTTTCGGGAATATAAGTGCTTGCATTCCTGCTCTTGTAAACTCTCAAACTCTTCCCAAAAGCCTGCTTTCCCACTGAGAAAGCCATTGTCTTTCTGTTTCAACAGAAATAAGTGTCACCCATCGGCATCTCAGAGAAGAAATGTAAGCATGACAGAATGCCAAATGTTACCTATCCACTGTGACAAATAAAAGCAGAAGCACATGTTTATAACTTATGGCTTTTTTTCTTTAAATGGAAGCAAGAAACCTCAGTTATAAAAGGGTCAACCCTAGTCCCTAAACCAACACTTTCTTTGAAAAGAGAAAAGAATTCCTAAAGTATACCCTAATGCCAGCAATAAATCTGATGCAGTCCACAGCCACAGAGACATTTCTACATAGGCATGTTCATTATACAGATTTTAGTTGTCTAGAAAATGCTTATTTATAAGCCTGAATTTCCTTGAAAAAAGAAAAAGAAAGGAATTGAGCCATGGTATTTAAATTTGTATGCAGTAGAGTTCAGATATACCTGTTCTTTAAAAACACACACACACACACTACCTGGGATTACAACTGAAATTTTAAATACTCTTAACAGTAACTATGCAACATGACTGCTATAACTTAGAATCATTGCTACTGATCAAATTTCTATTGATATATCAATCATAGCACAACCAATGCAATTATGATGCACTTTGAATGTTTTGTCATTAATGGAGAGGTGGTATGGTCATTAACTCCCTAATTTTAACTGCAAACCGAAGTAATATTAGTCTTTTCTATGCTAGATATGTAACATTCTTAAACAGGAAAGTGCAGATGATTCTTGCCAATAAAGTAAACAACAACATAAAGAAAGAATGTTCATTACTATTGCTACTGAGATAGCTTTATTGATAAACTGATGAGGGAGTAGCAGGTGCATTTCCTTGGCCTATCAACTTATGATATATAAAGTTGGTAGGGGTCTGCTGATCTAAAAAATGTGTTCACTGAATATTAACATTTTACTTCTTTGTACTTTGCATATCAGTGGCAGTTACAATGACCTTTTCTTACTTTTATAATTTTGGGGCTTCATCCTGAGTTATAAGGTCAATTTTTATTATTATTATAAATTGACATTGTGCTTTTTATTTGAGTGATTTTGCTATGCCAATTTTTAATTCCTTGTGTAATTTCCAGTGAATTGGCAACTTAATCAAGGCTCTAGCATAATAGTTCTTGAGCTAAAATATCAAACTTCGAGGCTAGCTGGTGACCATCCTGTTACAATTGACCTACTGACCCAATGAAGCTGAAATATAAATTTCCAGGTTCAGGAGAACCATGTATATCATATCTCATCAAAGTCAGAGATAATAGGACGTTAATTTGCAATTTTTGGGGGTGATTTGTCATATAGAATGACCCCAAACAAGATCATGAAATTGCCCTAAAGATGTATTTTAAGAATGCACTCAATAGAGCACTCAACCTCCAATGGCACAAAAGCAAAGTAACTTGATGGAAGAAGAGAAGAAATATGGGCATTATTCATGAAGGCACTCCCATCCTTTTTTTCTTAGGCATTCCCCAAGTTTTCTCAAAACTGTTTGAACCTGTGACCTTGAACCTTATCACAAATCTCACTCATATCAATATGAGTTCCTTTCCCATATTTCCTTGATAAACTCCTGAGCAATTGTTTTGGGTGATTATAGGAGCCCCCTTTAAATTTGAGGGTTTGACAAAATTCTCCAAATATTCATCCTACACCCTTGAAATGCTATCAATTTTATGACATGGTGAGAGTTATGTACTAAATTTTATCAAGATCACTTAACTCCTGGATGCTGTTGGATATACTAGTATGTTGATCATGTATACTAAGCAGAAGTTCTTAAATGTTACCTAGCAGGTCATATGCTTAGATCTCATGTGATGGGATCAAAGAACAGCATGATCTAGGGTAGGCTCACATGAATGGATAAAGGGATATAAGTATACCTGAAGCTCCTTCACTCTGCTCTCGATGGTGGAAACATTAATACGTGTGGCATTGAATGGCTGCCTAAGATGCACAACAATACCAGAAGTCTCCACCATGGGGTTCTTTCGATAGTGCTCCACCAACTCTGATAGCGTGTCAAATTGTGGTCCACCACCAACATCATACTTCCCACTCTGCAGAAGAATAAACTTATTTTCATTGGCTAATCAACCCAATGGACCAAAAACTAAAAATAAAAAAAGTATGGAGAGGAATCCACCTGACATCTGACCATGACATGGGAGACCTTGTCATCAGTCCGGACTGAGAGGACATAATCTCCTGGTTTGCTTTGAGATTCTCTGACCAAAAAACTCCCATTCTTTCCTTTGTCCATCATGATCCTTTCAGCCTCCTTCCCACTCAAGTGACCATGGAACCAGCGCTCTGTTGTGGGGTCTGCGCAGTTCAATGGGTAGCGCAAAGAGATCACCTCACCATTCTTCTCTTTTAATTGATTCTCATTCTCCATGTAATACTGGACCAGTTCTGCAAGTGTTGCAAATTTCTCGCCTCCATACAGATCAAAGAAATCACCCTGGTTCTGGATCTTGATATGAGTCACTTCAGTGCTTCTTCTACATAAGAAATCACAGACAATGATTTCATATGGAAAAGCGGTCTGCAGAGTCTTGTTTCCTCATATTACAACATAAATGGCAATACCTCATGGCACATTTGCAGTTACTCCTCATTCCAAAGTCCTAGCTCTAGCTCTCTTTCTCTCAGACCTGATAAAAGCTTTCTAGTAATGGCTTGATTTGTTTCCTTGAGGCAGTAGGCCTTCTGATTGGCTGATTTATTAAAGAAGCTCAAGAGATTGAGCATGACTTATTGTATATCACATCATCAGGCCAAAACATTTCTATGCTTCATCTATGAAACATTAAACTACCCAGTGCTATTTCATCTTCAAGTAAGTTACTTCTTTGCCAGCCTCTTGCACATTGGTTGCATGCTATAAGCTTTACTTCTTCCACAAGAAAAATGTATTTCACCACTACAGAGCATTTAGTAAGGGCATAGGCATTTGCTCACCCTCCTGCCAATTTCCCTTTATATTTTAGAGCAATCATTCTGAGAGGAAGAAAAAAGAAAAAACTCAGTTTATCATGACAAATTGCTTCTGAACCTGAGACTTGCAATCTACCTGTACAAGACATTAACCTTTACATGCTGAGCATTTCCATATTCAAAGGATGTTAGTCAAAAAACACTAATTTTGCCATATTCGAAGGGCATGGAATCCTCCTTTCCACGCCTATAAAAGGAAGATTCCATGCTGTTCAAATATGGTAACATTGGTATTTTTCCACATTAAGGCTGTGTTCAAATATGCCAAAATTTGCATTTTTCCACTTACCTCCTCTGTTCAAATATGGAAACATTTGACATATAAAGGTTAATGACAGGCCATATACTAGTATTTTACCATTTTATAACCAAGGAAATGGAGGCCTTTTAGAGAATTCATAATTTTTTAATTGACATTGAGATTAATAAGATTGTCCTTTACTCTACAGGGCCTCAACTTTTACCAAGCAAGGGAGAGTATACACATCTGCAATTTCCCTATTGACATAGATGGGTAAAGTAGATAGTTTCCCTGTTAGGAGACCTTACTGCTGAGGAGTAACTCTTTTTTTTATTTTTAGGCTTAAAATATACACATGCTGAGTTGACCATTCTGAAGCCTCTTATTTGAGCAAATAGCAGTAACTGCATGTGCTACACTCAATTTACAACTGTGCATAAACTCTACAAAACTTATACTTATGACAGTAGGACTAAAGCAGTTTGTTTTTAAGGAAACCACACTACACTATTATAAGTGAACTGTCTGATGTGGATTTTGACAATGACATTTTCAAGACATTAGAAAATCCTTTGCCCTCATACCAGTGGGGCTGTTAATAAATCCAACAATTAAGCCCATCTTAATGGCTAGAAATTATTTGGCCTTTCCCACTCACAATGTTTCACATTTCCATGAAGGATGACGTTACTGTTGCCTGGGCCAGAAGATAGGCCTTTGGCTGAAGTAATTCAGCTAAAAGAAAGATTTTGTTACAAGATAGAGGAAAGGCCAAGTCACCTGACAGATAGAGTGAAATCTCCTGGATTACTGCGAGACCTTCTTGCAAGAAAGCTACCATCGTAGCCCTTCTCCATGAGAAGGTTCTCTGCCTCCACTCCAGTGATATTTGGATGAAACCATCTGAAAATGCAAAGGAGCAATAGGGTCAACATTAGCAAACTCATGGTCTTTATTTTTCATGGACTAGCAAGCACCTGGTCAAATGACCAGACATGATAAAATGTATAAAAATGTATGATCCACAGGACATTTACATCATACCCTGTATGTATCCAGGCTATTGTGTGATTTTGTTTCAATTAATTTGCCAGTATTACCAAGAAAATCTTCCCCTAGCAAGTGTAAATGGGTCATAACTCCTATTACACTCAACAGATCTAAAAGAAAAATGAATACATCCCCAAGGAGGTTCTGAAGCTCCTTAACCACTTCACTAGCAGAAAACTGCAGAAAATTCTACTCACCTGCAGTGTTTAAAAAATTGCATCAAAATCTGATGAAAAGTACTGACATTATTAGCAAAAATGATTTGGCACAATTTTTTTTTAAACACCATGCATATACAGTGGACTCCACTTTATTGGCCATCAGTTAATGGGGGCAGCCACTTTATAGGGACATTTTGTCAGGAACAGAACCATTTCTATGCAAGAGCATTTCAATTTTGCTGTATGTTCAGGACATAAATCAGCTTTATCGGGGCAAGGTTGAGATGAAGTTATGCCATTGGTCCCAGATGGGTTTTTCTGCCCATTCTCTTGCTCCTCTTCACCATGTATTTTGTGGTTAACTGGTAGCAGACTGTTAAGGCAGAGACCAATGCAAACTGCATCCATGGATCTGGCCTTTATTCCAGACCAGAGGTGCCAGTGTCAACAAATGAAGGGGATCTGACCATTATTGATGTCAAAACAGAGGAGACTATGTCAACATCTACAGAAACGTGTCATGCTTTGTCAAACATGATGACTTTGAGGAAGATATAGTTGAGGACAATGTTGCCAAGAGGTCTTGCTTGCAAAGGATCTTGCAAAGGAGGGAATAGGGCAGACAGCAATGATCATGCTATTGAGGTATTCTCCCAGATACTGGAGTGCGACCCTTGAAGCTCACCAAAACTTGTGAAGTGGCCCTCCAGCTAAAATAATTGCCCACCCCTGAGCTAACCCATGCTTGTGCTACTGGCACTTCAACTCTAGAGACATCTTGTATTCATATATTGGGTCAATCAGAAAGTTCTGGCTGTTTTGAGAACATTCCGTACAACCGAATTTTTTTTTATTAAAAAAAAGCAAAAAAGTTCATTCAACAAAGTAATTGCCATCATAGTCCTTCTGCCAATCACCTTCTGCCAATGATCAGGCAGACTCCTGATTCCATCCCTGTAGAACTGAGCTGGCTGCGAGTAAAAAAAATCAGTCAGCCAGTTTTTGACCTGTGTCATTGTTGAACCTTTTCTGGCAAAGATGGTTGTCCAGAGCACAGAAGAGACGGTAGTCGGTTGGCGCCAGATCTGAGCTATACAGAGGGTGAGGCAGAACCTCCTAGCCCAGATCCAGCAGTTTCTGCCATGTGATCTTCGCGACATGTGGCCTTGCATTGTCGTGCAGGAATCAGATATGACGGTGCCCTGGCCTCACCGTGCAGAATTTGTCAGCAAGCTTCTGCAGCCAATCGCAGTAGTAGGCAGCGGTGATGCTGGTATTGGTTGGGAGCAGCTCGAATTAGATCACGCCTTGCATGTCCAATCAAATCCACAACATGACTTTTTGGGGTGCAGGTCACCTTTCAGCTCCAGCTCTGGCTGGGCATCGGCATTGACCCACTGGCGCCTGTGTTGGTAGTTGATGTACACTTTTCGTCTCCAGTGACTACGGAATCCAGCCAGTCGTTCATGCGCTTATATGACAGCAGCAAAGTGCACACCTCAGCACAGCGTTCACGGTCGCAGTCGGTCAGATCGTGCGGTACCCACTGACCCAATTTGCTCTTCTTGCCAAATGCAGCCAGGTGCATCATGATTGTGAACTAGGCACAGCCAAGTGCTGTCACTAAATCATGGGTACTTGCCCCGGATCGGCTTCCACTGTGTGCTGCAACTGCTCGTCATCGATTTCAGATGACCTGGGCTCATCCTCAAGGCTGTAATTTCCAGACCAGAAACAATCAAACCATCGTCGTGCTGTCCTTTCATAAACTGCACCTTGGCCAAACATGGTGCAGATGCGGGGACTCGATTCAGCTGCTGTGATGCCAGATAGGAAGTCGTAAAAAAGGCACTGATGTTGGGCGGTCTTGTTAAAGTTGATTTTGGAAGTCATGGTTATAGGCTTTGAACAACTAAGCAACTGCTGTGTAATCACACCCATACACCCTTTATATACTGCTACTGTGGAAGGTTCGAGAAAGTTCCAGAAATTTTTTTCTGGAAAATTCTCGAAATGGCCAGAACTTTCCGATTGACTCAATAAAATGCCCAATCTTCACCCTTACATATTCCAGCGAAAGAATCCAATATATTCATTCTCCAATGCCCAATGGGAAGGGGAGGGGGGGAGGAGGGGTTAAAACTCAACCCAAAAACCCAGTAGATTCACAGTTAAGACTATAAGTTCCACCGTGGGCTACTGTTGAGAGATAAAAAAAAAGAAGAGAAATGAATCAGCCATCCAGAAGCAAGAACTTTCAACGTGACCGTCGACAAAGCGGATAAGTCACGACAGCATGTGACTAGATCTCTAAACAAGAAAATAGGCCTTAATCCTAGGGACAAGAACCAATAGTAACACCCCCTCATGACAACTCACCTGCGAGACCCCATTTCTCATTCGATCCAAAGAGAGTTGAAAAACACCCAAATATATCACCAGCTCTCCCACCTAGGCCTTCTCCTCATGAAAACATGATTTGAGAAGGCCTACAAATCTGAGTCAGAAACAAGTTCAAATTACAACTGCAAGAAGCCCGAAGCGAAGAGAGAACATGAACAACCACCACCTGTGTTGCAGGCAGCGCCCATCATCGCTTTCATTGCAGCACAGTGTTGCGCTTGCACGCAGGAGTGGTTAAAACCGTGGCTCACGGCCGCATGCGGCTCCCGGGCAGTTCAAGTCTGCCTCGTGGTGAAATGATGTAGACTCAAGAATCTATACATGCATTCTCAAGAGCAGGGGTGGGCAAAATACGGCCAGCCACTCTGTCTAGCAAGAGGACAAATGATAACGTTGAATCAACGTTAAATCAACATTTGAATCAACGTTCGTAAAGTTGCTCCAACGTAGCCTTGTTTGCTAAGAGGGTCTTCTACTCATTAAAGAGGAACAGCAGGCGCCTCGGTTATAAAAAATAACAAATGTAACCCTAAGCCGTATGAGTGCCTTCCCCAAACACTCCGAAAACCCCACGTTTCAGTCCTCTGCGACTCCCTCCCCAAAGTACACTTTCGCCTGAATGCCTCCCAATTCGCCTTCAATGCAGTAATCCTGAAATATTCTTTCATAGATCGATATAGATGGTTCTTCAAAATCATGGAAACATTTATGCTCTCGATCTGTGCACAGATACCATCGGAAAGTTCATTCAAGAGAAGCATTTTCATTAGGATGTCCAACCCCCCCACACACACACACACCTCTACATGACCAGACTTTCATTGGCTGGTACAAAATCGCCGAAATTTTTTTGACACGCTCACAGCAATGAGTCTCACAAATGTATTTATGCCCGAAACATAAAATTTTCTGCCTTTATTCTCTTGGGATGGGTCGAGTTTAGCAATGAAGTCGGGCCATAGGTCGCGATTTCGGTAGGTCTCATTAAAGGCTGACATCTCCGTCATCATTCAATAAAACAATTTAAATTTGGTCTCATCTTTCATGCTTTCAAATAGTGATGTAAAATTATTGATTGTGCCACCACATGTTAGGTTTGGAGAACGGCTCTTGCGAAAATTTCGTTTTGAAATTTAGAAAAACTGCTTGAAAGTTAGATGTGTGTGTGCGTGTGTGTCCGCGCGCGCACGTTTATAGACATCCACCAGGGGCGTCTTTTCGAGGAGGCAAAGGGGGGGGGGGGGGGGGAATTTTTAAATAGCCTCCTTTATTCCCTGTAATGTAATAGCCTGAAAGTCTGTCTTTAGAGCTCTCATGCGGCATGGTTTTCATGGCTCCTATTTCTTGGGTTAAATTTCAGAGCATTCATGAACTCGAGAGATGCGCTCTTGAAACCTGAAGCTAATCGACCCTGTTTTAACTCTGCCTTTAACAAGTGCCTGAGCCGAGAGACTCTGCCATGACAGAGATTTTTACTGTAGCAAAAACGGAAGTAAGATCGCCTTCCTTACTCTTCTTAAAAGGGGAACGTTTTAATTTAAAGTACCAGGCAGATTCCTGGTACTGTATATAGGGATATATGGAGGCCAATGTCCGATGTAAGGAACAATCACGTGATCCGCACGTGTGCTCCGCATGTCTTACCCCCTCCCTCGCTTTTCTTGTTGACAAATTCTTTGCAACGGTC